>JAUMHR010000075.1:3812628-3836486 GCA_032361145.1 Enteromius fasciolatus | reverse complement strand
AATTATTTGGGTCTCCTTCAAGCGATGCAAATAACGATACCCAAAAACTTATTAGAGCAGCGCTGGTGTATATATGCATTCTTGTAACATCTTGCGTGGGAGCGTGTGTGCTTGCGTGCACGTGTGTGTGGCAGTTTGACATCTGCTTTTGAGTTTTGTCTGAGTTCTCCTCTGGGAACTGGCTTTTATTTGAATTTGCAGGCTTTATGAATGAGATTACAGTGCAGAAAATTGGAGAGTTTATGACTCACCAGATGTCTTTCTACAGTTTTTTGCTAAACTCGGTGACTGGTGACTTATTTGAAGTAAAATTGAATATCGGGTGTTTGCATGACCTCTCCAGAACCACATCAGGTGTTTGTCGAGGCCCAGGTGTGCTGAAGTGCTATGTGTGAGGTCATGGGATGGGTTACACAGCAGGTGATCGAATGCTTTCTGCAGTGTAAGCACTGCAATGCAGAAGTTCAAGTTTAGCTAAATGTGCTACTAAATAAAGGTACCACTTAAGATTAGCAAATACATGTTCACTATTAACTAAGTGTTTTTTCTCAATATACTCCTGACTTGCTGTAGTTTGCCGTGTTTTAGTACTGAGTAGTGCTAAGGGATAAAGGATATACGGGATAGAATATGGCCATGCAGAATAAGGCATTAATATGTGTTTTATAAGTACTAATAACCACCCACTGTACCAAAAGTAAGCATACTAGTAAGAAACTAGTTAATAATGAACAGTGTTCACTAATTTAATGTGTTACCAGTCTCATTACTTAATGCATTAACTAGCTTAGGTCAATTAAATAATATTATACATTTTGATTTTAATAATTCATTTCAATATCAATAATTTTACCATTTAAAGTTCATACAATTGGTAACACTTCGGAATAACACTTCATTAATAAGTAGTGTGTTTTTGCTCAACTAATGCTTAATTGTGAACAAATTAACCATTAATTAATGCTTAACTAATGCATTATTTTGGATCCCTATTCTGAAGTGTTACCGTACAATTTTTATGAATATAGATGAACCTATGGATGGACAAAAATGCTAAAAAACAGGGAAATAAATGATTATTAAAAACAATTAATTTATTCTATTAGCAAAACTGTTCCATAATAGGTACTGATATAAAGCGAGTTATGTGATTTTAAAGATGGCAGCCCTTGGGAATTGACCTGTTGTATGCAAAATATAATTAATTGGACTGCTGAAATGACTGGACTTTTTGTTTTTAATGGGACTGCTCATAATTTTACAGACCTGCTTGCTTTGCAGCAAGCCTACAACATACTAGTTAGGTTTTGTATTAATGATAGGGTTGGAAATCTATTCCAAGGGTTGGAATCAATTCGAATCAAGTCCTCTTTAATAGCTTTTTTTTCCAGTTCAACAGAGCTAATAATTCATTCTCTTTTTTGTTACTCACAGTGTTGTAGAAAGTGTTGGTCTCCGGGTTTTAGTTTACTAAGTACGCTTGGGTAAAACTTTATTTTCGGGTTTTATAACTAGTTTTAGCATGCTTGTTACTAGAATATTTATTTATAGCCATTTACTTGTAGTAATTAAGCATATATTAATGCCTTATTCTACATGACCTAACTTATTCTACATCCCTAATTCTATCACAATACCTAAACTTAACAACTACCTGATTATTCATAAGCAGATAATTAGGAATTTATTGGGGGCAAAGCTGTAGTTAATAGTGAATAAGTGTTTCCTATTCTAAAGTGTCACCATGGCTTGATATGTAGCTATGACAGAATGTTTTGAGCAGCTAGTTTGCTGGTTTTACAGCATCTTGTTGTTTTTATTTATTTATTTATTTTATTAAATAAAAAAAAAAATAGTTGCAAAGTTACTTATAGTCAGTAGAGCGTCTTTTGGGAGACCATCACAATAAAGAGTTAGCAGATATTAATTAGAGAGTGTACTAATATTGTAATGAGAGTTAGTTGACAAGTAGGTGCAAAGCTACTTATTGTCAACAGACCATCAAAATAAAGTGTTACCATTTTTTTTTTAACCACTTCTTTCTGGCTTGGAAGCCACGTTTAAACCAGCATATACTTGTTTTGACGGGGTTTTGGGTTTTTTTTTTTCTCACAGCAGAGAGTAGAAGCTGATAATAATCCGATATTAAGGACCTTTAAAAATATGTAAACCTTCATATAATTAAAATGAACATGGATAGATAGATAACCAAGTTAAATCAATGCTAGTTATTTGTGACCTAGTGTGAACTTTTTGTGTCAATTTATACTGTACATGTTTGCAAATTATAATAAAATTCATGAGGCGTGGTATGACATTTTTACAGCGTTCTCGGTTGTCCCCCAGTTTGATGACGACTCTATATTGAAGTAACGAATGGATGGCACAACTCTGCCCTACTGCGTCTCACATCATGGATCAGACCTGTGTGCTCTGTTTGCTGTCTGTCTGACACTATAAGGGCTTGATGGGGACATTGGTGGGCTATAATTCAAACCTCCCTTGTCCTAGCGCTCCCATTCTCCCCTCTCCATTTTGCCCATTACAATCCGGTTTCATTATCTCTCTCCATGGCTAGTGAGAGCCATTGAAAGGGCATGGCTGAAATGGCACTGGCTACAACAAAGGCAGTGTAAGGAGATGCCTATCAAACCCCCGGCAGGCGGGAGAGGCAGACGTGGGCACGACTCCTCATTACGTGTGCTCACATAAGGCTTAAGCCACGGCCGCATGAAAGCTCTCTCAGGGTACCGGGTGTCAGTCTGTTTTATTTTCTTCCAACAGGACTGACCTCCCCCCTGCTCATAAGCCGGCCCCTCCTCCACCCAAGAAAAAGAGCAGCGACATGAAAGGCGGCCTGACGTCTGACGAGATCCAGGTAGGGCGTCTTCCTCTTTCCACACACGCCATGTCTCAGGAAACACTTACACCACCACCCATGATCTTCAGTCTGCCTCTGAATCATTGCTTTCACATACTTAACGTCATAAAGTTGCACTTTTTTCAGTGTTTGATGTAAACTTTGGTAGGTGTTTGTGATTTTGCCTCGGTTTATACAGAAACACTCAAACGTCTTTGTTATAAAAAATGGGATTAAATGTGGTGTCTCTTTAACTTGTACCTTAGCACTGACATGCAAGTCAACCGAAGTAACAATACAGTACAATAATTGTAATAAGATATATGTTTAGCACATACACATACGTACAAATTTAATGTCTGACCAAGCCAAATATTTATCTTATATATGTATATATTATAATTATAGTCTATAATACTTACTGAGGCTGGAATAATTATATAAGATATATTAAGACTATTTAAATGCAAATATGATTTTTCAGCATCATTTTTCAAATAGTCTTTCAGAAATCATTTTGATATGCTGATGTGGTGCTTAAGACATATGTATACATCTCTGGAAAAAAGTTAAGAGACAAATCAGTTTCTTTTGGGTTTTATTCTTAAAACTGTTAATCTCACCAATACACCACCAATACAAAACAATGCATGTTTGTTTGTTTTTTATTTTTTAAGTTAAATACAATTGGATTCAGGTGCCTCAATAAACAGAATGAAATATTTTTTTTGTAGAAATTTAACAAAGATGGGCATGAAATGCTTGTCATACTCAGAGAGATACTGATTTAGGAGTAAATTGCAGTGGTCTCTTATATTTTTCCAGAGCTGTATATATATATATATATTAGATTAGGCTAGATTAACCCCCCCAAAAATAAATAAATAAATAAATAAATAATAAAAATAAAAGAGAAGAAAATTGTTTCATTAAATACCTACCTTCATGTTGTTTCAAACCCATAATACTTACTTCATCTTTGGAATACAAATTAAGATATTTCTGATTAAATCTGAGAGCTTTCTGACCCTCTATAAACAAAGCAACCATGACATTCAAGGCTCAGATAGGAGTAAGCATTGTTAAAATGGTCCATGTGACATCAATGGTTCAACCTTGATATTATAAAGCTACAAGATAGAAATGACATGAGGGTGAGCGATCAATGGTAGAATTTTAATTTGTTTGGTGAACTAGCTATTTAAATAATCTTTGCTGAATAAAATATTATATATATAAGCAGCTGTGCTTTAAATGGTAAAATGCTGTGAATTTCAGATTTGCATTCAGTACAGAACTACCAACACCAGCCGTAGGTCAATTGGTTTCTCCTGATCCACCAGTTCCAGTGATAATCAAAAGAAACCACAATCTTTTGTAAATGCACCGCTCACCAGTTTCTGGTCATTTTCAGCTCTATTTTAATGAAGCGCTAATTTAAAACAGCTTATTTCCAATTCCGCCTGAGGAACCGAGAAGTGCCATCGCAGAGCGTTTGCTTGTAAATACTAATTTAATCTCTTCAACAGCTACTGAAAGACTGTTGATTTAATCACCTTAAACAAAACTGAAAAACAGAGCTCACAATGCTGCATCGAGAGAAAAAGTAAAAAAACAGGTATAACCGTTGCGTGAAAGCCGCAGCAAAAGCAGTAAACACGCTGAGGCAATTGCGAATCTAAGATGGATCCAGATAGATGAATTTGAACGAATAATGGCCAAGATTGTCTCATGCTGTCATACAGTGCTATGATATGAAGTCAGGTGTCCAGGGCAACTATTTAAAAAAATGTACAATAATGTATTCTATCCAGTTAAATGCTACATTCTTTGATAATCTGTAACTTATATCACTGTTTCCTTTTTCACGTTTGTGGTCTAAACAGTGATAATTTGTAATAAACACTTACGCTCCTACAATCTTCATTTTATCATTTATCAAGTAGCTTAGCCAATTTTACTATAATTTTACAGTGCAGAATGTTTGCCAAAGATGTAAAAGACGTTAATTAGCACCGCACAGATCCGTTTTAATTTGTGAGATTACCACCATGTTGACATTTCTCAGTCCATATGAGGTTTCGTGCAGATGTCCAATACTGTAATTAGCATTCACAACACACCAGCATTCGCATTTGCATGTTTCTTCGGCTATGTGCTCAAAATGAGGTACGTTGTCCTTGGTGGACAATGCTAATTTCGAAGAAAGCCACGCAAAATCAACTTCCTTAACATGTTTTGAAGGTCAAAGTGGTTCTGCTAAATCTTTCCGAACACACCTTCATTATTCAGGAAACATTTGGCTCTAGCTGTGCCGTTTTCAAAAAATTGAAGGGGCACAGAATTGTAAAAACCTGACAGTAAACATGTTCAGGCTGTGATTGTGTCTCCCTGATCTTAAAACACACAGGATAGGGGAGATCACAAGCGAATAGCATTTATAAACAGCAGGTGTCTTGCCTTCCTCTTTCTTCCCATACAAAAATCCATCTCTGGCAGAAAACAACTGTGTTTGAGTTTGTTTATGTGTTTGTTGTGCTTTTTTAAGCATTGAAGGAGGTATTGGTTTGCTTGTGTCGTGTCGGCTCAGATATCTGACCTGCATGAATCTGTGTGTGTGTGCGTTTCATGTGTTGCCCTGCTCAGATCCCATAAATGTTTGTTTCATGCAAGTTTCAATAAGATCAGGCCCTCCGTGGCGGATGGCAGGGTTTGCCAGTGAAGGGAAGACCTGTTGTTGGTATAAACAAAGGATAGTTGCCCTCACAGTCTGTGTTGCTAGGAAACTGCTTACTACAGACCTCTATAGAAAGTGCACATATACCACTGTACTTAACCACTTTCCTTGTTATCATCACCCCTCTGTGTGCTTCAATTACACTGCACGCACATCATGAACGAATCTCATTCAAGAACACGTGTGTCCTTGAACTTTCAAAATGCTTTAGAGACATTCAAAGGGGCTGCTTTAAAGTCAGCGTGAAATACACATCCTTGAGACCTGTCTCACAAAAGCAGATTTAAATAGCTGACTAGTTTGAGTCTAGCTTAGCTCAGTTCAGTACTTCATTTTCGTCTGTTTTCTTTTTTTCTTTCTTTCTGTATACAGTGTGTATACACACGCACACACATTTATATATGTATACGCTACCTTCTAGAAGTTTGGAGATGCCCTAGAAGTATGGGGTTTTGGACAATATTGCCGTGCATTCTTTTTAATTTGTGATAATGTTGCACTGATAAGAGTACATAAACATAAACAGTTTATGCATAGGAAATAGTTAAACTTTTGTTTCATTAAAATATCCACCATTAGAGCTATTACAGCTCTGCATAATCTGGGCATCTGAGCTGTCAGTTTATTCAAACATTGACTTGATATTACTCCGAGCCTCTTGAAGGATTGCCCAAAGATGATTAACACTGGTTGGACACATCTTATGGACATCACAGTCCAGTTCCTATCCATAGTAGCTTAACTTTGCCTTGTACAGTACTGTGCAAAAGTCTTAGGCCACTAGTATTTTCACGAACAAAAATCCTACCTGGAAAGCTACCTGAAAAACTATGAGCAAGTGCATCTCGGAACAGAAGCTGTTTTAACAAAAGCTGTAATACCAAATATTTATTTGATTTAGTTAATAGAAGTTAATTGATCAATTAAATCTATTTATTTATCTAATTATCTAATTTATTTATCTAAGAACTAGAGTTCTTCTGGATTTAGTCTGTCTCAGTTTGTTCTGTTACTTCATGTCATTCCAGACAGACTGTATGATGATCAGATCAGATCTGTGTGGAGCAATGGCTGTTGTCAGACTCTTTGTGCAGACACTATTCTCACTGCATTATTACAATTAATGACAAAAATAATGTTTGGAAATGTAGACTGATATTTCCAACTGACACACTAGTAATTTCTGACACATATAGAAATTATCGACTTAAAACCATTTTTTGTTGCTGAAAATACTAGTGGCCTAAGACTTTTGCACAGTACTGTATATACTAAGGAATCAAAATGAAAATTAGTATGATAATGTTAAGTTACTTTAATGTAGAGTATTTGCACCCAAAAATGATAAGTATTTATGCTAATATCATCCAAAACCACACTGGTGTTTCCAAACTTTTGGAGGGCAGTATATATATCAAGATTAAATTGCAGACTTAACAAAAATATAACATACATTTTCAACTATTTACAACCACTTTTATACAAACTACCTCCATTGTAATTGGACAATAAGTACTGCATAATCATAGTAAAATTGTGATTTTTAATATTTTGTTGGAAATAATTTTTTAGGCAATGCTTTGGATCATGAACTGGTCCAAGCCTTCTCCATGCCTTCCCATCATTCTGTTGTAAGAAATCTAAAGAATGCTGGATGGTGGTGGACTTTTTTTAATTAATTTTATTTTAGTTTAATCTGGACTGTGGTGAACCCTCTGTATTTGCTTTCAGGAAGTCTCTTGATTGTAGACTTTGACTGAGACTACCTCCTGCAGTGTGTTCTTTTCTTGTCTGGATGTTGTGAGAGAGCTTTTCTTTAATGGAGAGAATCCTCCTAACATCCACCACTTTTGGTTTGCTGAGTTCAACAGTGCATTTTTTTTTCTTTTTTCTTTTTTTTTTTCTTTTGATGCACCAAACTGTTGATTTAGCCACTCCTGTTGTTCCTGCTATCTTTTGATGGATTTTTTTTTATTTTGAAGCCTAACAATTGTCTGTGTCACCTGCATGGAGAGCTCCTTTGACTTCACGATGTGGTTCAAAGCAAGAGCTTCTAAATGCAAATGGCTCACTTAGAATCAACTCCAGACCTTTCACCTGCTTAATCGATGTAGAATTACAGGAGGACACGTCTGTCCATGAAAGCTTTTCAGTCAATTGTCCAATTACTTATTGTCCCCTGAACAAGGGGTAGGCAAAGAGATGTAATTCCTTAACCTTCCTTACAATTTTGATGAGACCCTGAAATTAACGTTCAGAGTGTGTACTTTAAGATCATATTCCATATATAATTGTAACTTGACAACACCAGTTTTAATGTTGTTTTGTAATATACAGTATAGTTTTATTTAAATTTTTTTTGGACATTTTGGTAAAGAGAAAGATCCAAAGAACATAATTATTTTTAATACAATCAATTTTGAACAATTTAAAGCACCAAACAATTAAATAAATATTGACCCCAAACCTTTAAAAGGCAGTGTGTAATATAAGGTAAAAGTATTTATTTATTTATTTATTTATTTTTTCTCAGAGCTTATTCAGATCTTACTAACTGTAATTATAGTAATTGTTAATGTAATTATTTATTAAATTGTTAACAGGCTGTTTCTGTTTGTGTCATATACACACTTCACAGTTCATCATAAACTCAAAACCTGAGTTGACCCAGAATGTTTTTATTGTGAGACTGCCAAACTTGATCTAAACTGGATTTTATTTGGCTTTGTCAACGTGATACCAACAGTTTAACTAACTTTTGAGACTGGGATTATTTATCACTGCACGTTATTTTCCATAGAAAAATAGTGTTTGTCTTTCTCCACCTCTGAAATGACTTTTGTTTTTGACTGACAGCACAAATCCCTTCTCCTTTCACGGCCTCTCCTCTCTAATCACCTGGCTTCATTCTGGCATGTAACAACCACATTTCACGTTCCATTCAGCTCTCAGTAAATCATGTCCTGCCCTAAATGTTTTTTGTTGTTAGCAAATATCTTATTGCACTTGGAAACACCTCACATTACGGAAATAAAATGACTTGTGCAGCTTGTGTTGAAATGAGCAGCCGTTTGTTGTAACGTAAATTCATTACACTAGATGTCGTTCAATGCAACTTCCTTCTTACATTTATGCATTTACATTTACTTTTATGCAAAGCAACTTAGAAAAGAGACACAAAAACAATTTGTCAAAGAGCCAACAATATTCATAAGGGCAGGTTTATTAGATTCAATAGCAAATTAATCAACACAAGAAAGAAAACTCTATTTGAGCCACCTGATCTTTAAAGGTGACTTTACTAGGCAACGTAACACTCATGACCCTGAATAATTATGCAAAAGTCTCTTGTACAGTTAAATTTAGCTCGAAAGGCGAGACCTGTTTTAAAATCACCCAAAAGTGACCCGGAGGATACTGTACCTGCGCCAAAACGATAAGCAGCATGTACATGAAAGACCACTATAAGCCTGACTGACACCGTCCCCGTGTTACTTTTAGGTAATGAGGGAACCTGCGAGAGCCTCCGTAGCATTTTCCTACCTCCCCAATTCTCCCAGCGAGGCCCCAGGGAAGAGATAACAAGAAACAAAATAGTTGGCTGCCATAACAAAGAGGCAGCAAAGCCTTTTATTCTTCCTTTAAATTGAATTTTTTCCACTGTCTCAGAAATCTTCCGTAAAGCTAAAGTCCTCTTTACAGTGAATAGATATCCCTCAGAAATGTGACATAGGCAGGCGGTGATTGTTGGGAATCTTTACTCAAAGGCCATCTTTGCTGGAGGATTATCCCACACTTAGGCATTTCGATTCAGTCACATCAAACCACTAAAACAGCCCTCCAAGCCAAACAACCACCCTGCTGCACATGTAAGCGGCTCCGTCTTTTGTTTTGTTTTGTTGTTGTTGTTGTTGTCTTCTCTCGTCTTTGATTCATGAGAAAATGCGAAAAAGGCTGGCTGCTATCGCTTGATTGTTCTCGCTTTTCTTTCATTCGATGACAGTCACAATTTCAAGCAGCTCCAGACGTTTTATTTAGGGCTGGAAAAGACTTTCCGCTTTAGTACTTAAGGGTTGAGAAACTATCCCATCCCAAACTTCTAAACACATTGCACTTGCTGCCAGTGAAGCGGGGAGGGCTTCATAAGGAACAAACTGTAAGCCTAATGAAAATTGCTCTGAAAACAATGAGGCCGAGGCCTTTGCTGAGCTCGTTGGATGGGCTCAGGCATGGTTTTTCCATCTAGCAGTTAGTTGGAAGAGGTTTTGCACACCCCATTAAACATGACGGAATGAAAGCACTATTCTGCTGTGTTCGTTTTCATAGGCAAGAGAGTGTATGTTCTCTCCACGGCGGTTTTTAGGTGGTTGTTCTGTTGTGCTGTGGGCGAAAAAAGCCACCCTACACATCTTGTGTATTACCTCAGAACCCATGTTTACGTTTTTGCATGCTCAAGTGGATGGTTTCTTTCCCTCTGGACCCCTAGAGAAACTTCTGGTGCGAAATATTTCAAAACTTCATTTTAGTCAGAAAAACATGTTTGTGTGCATGTCTGAGACACTTTCTGTCAGAGCTCTTTTATCCCAAGTCTTCTTTTGAATGTGATACGAAGAGATCAGCAGGTGGCCAACAAATCTTTGAATGTAGCTCATCAGTTTCAGAGAAACAGACTGCTCTTATAAACTGCACAGTCAATTCACAGGCGTACAGCACAACATTTGCAGCCTAGAACGAATTATCTTTGATCCAATGGAAACTGCTTATTCAAAAGTGCCATTAGAATGTCTAGGTAAGAAGAAAGAAAGAAGAGATTCAATGAAATTATTGCTTATTTATTTAACTGAGGCCCCCTTGTAAATCACTGCTATAACAAGAACTTAAAATATCTAGAAACTCTGCCGTACCGTTCACATAATTGGCCTATTCTCGTTGAAAGTGTATTTTTGGTGTGACAACATTTTAAAAAAAAGTCATAGATCCCTATGGGCTCCTTCACACTAAGGGGGGAAATCTAAACTGTGATCAAACAGTATTTCACAACATACTGTAGGATTGTATTTTATTTTTCTGTTGTGGTTCAAAAACCAATAAAATAAATCTTTGGCTTGTTTGTCCAGAGCCAGCATTCTAGAGAGACATCCATCTGTTTATGTCATTGATCTTCAGATACAAGGAACATAAAATAGCCACAGACAAGTGGCTAAATCCAACAGAATAGTAAAATATACAATACATTTTGAATTGTTTCTTTAATCTGTTTTGTCATATTTTTTTCAAGCATGATGTACAGGCAGTCAGTCATTATCCTAAAATAAATCCAGATACAGTTAATATAACAATGTTTTACATGAGTACTTGCCTAAGGAAATAAATAAATGGACATGAACAATCAAAAATTGTATTGTGTAAGAAGAAGAAGAAAAAAAGATTGATAAATGATACATTCTAGTATGAGTATGCATGAAATAGTGGTCAGTTATACGGTTTAACAGTATCAGTGTTGTCATACAAAAATAATTTAATTTCCCAGAGACTTGCAGTTCAATGAATGACAGACTGGATTGCATTTCACTTTGACTCAAGTAGACAAAATCTTTTCAGAAACTAATTTGCAAATTTCGCCATTTTGTTGCATCAGTTTTATGAATACGCCTAATGAAATTATACACTGCCGGCAAATAAATAAATAATTAACAAATTTGCATTTAGGGTCTGTTATTTTGTCAAAGGGGCAGGACCCTCAAAAGGTCACCTAAAAGGTGTATATTGGTACGTAACTTTGGATTACGTAACTTTGAATTAGACTAATTACATTGTAAAATACTCATAATCAGAAAACAGATACTTTTATTGATTAAATGACCACATATTATTAGCCAAATAACATTGGTTCTCCTTAAATTCATATTTTCATGTTTGAAATCTACTTTTGTAAATTAGCTTACTGTTTGTAACACAAACAAAATACTGATTAACACATTTTTTATTATTATTATTATTATTATTATTATCCATTCAAGTGCAGCTCCTATATCTTTGAATGGGGAAACATAAAATTCTCCAAAACGGTTTACTAAGGTTATTATTCAATTTCAGATTTTAAAATTACCACTGAAATCTGACAACAACTGTGCCATAAATGTTGTTTTGTTTCCTCAAATAGTGTTATAAAAAGCTTATTTCTCAGGCGAGATCAGTCAGTGCGCATGCGCAGACCTAGGCACAAGCCTCAGAATGCTGACTGTTTCTATAGCAGCAGGAACTTCTAAAAGCAGATGCTGTGACTTGTCAGCTCAGCGATTGGCTATTTTATTTAGAATCTTGTGATTGATTGGCCATATTAAACGTTGCAGTTTTCCCCATTCAAAACTATACAAGTGACACGTCTTGGGTATTCCATAGTCTTTGGTAATGCGTCTGCATATTCATGGTTCTCTGATGTTGGTTAATGGTCACATGACATGCAGGTGATGGATAACATTACTAAATACAACTTTTGTCATGTAATTTGGAATCAGAAACAAATTACAATGTGTAGGTAATCTGCCTTCTACCTTAAGAGTAGGAATGTGTATCCTAAGGGTAGTAATAAACTCTTATGATACTATCATGAAACCTTTAGATGTACAGAGGGTACAGAGGTACAGTATCAGTTCGAGGGTTCTGACCCAGTGAATGACACACATTTTTGCCTTTTTTTTCCTCTGAAACCATATTGTTTAGGGTGTTTAGGTCTTTGTACAGATTAAGCTTGCATGTAGAAAGACAGGTTAGCACAATTCCTAGACGGCTGTGAATGGCGTCTTCATCTCAGGTTCTGTTGCCTTTGAAGGTTGTTCATCTGGACAAGGAGGATGAGATACAGAAGATTCCTCTCCAGCCTCCATACTATGACATGGCACAGTCTGAGTCCACTGCATTCACCGATAAGCCGGTGAGTAGCGCTGCTAAACTTGTTTGTCCTTTCTTTTGCTTTCGTGGTATCGTTAAAAACAGGCGTCTGCGGTCGGGCTGTTAGGGAGCACATCTTCTTATGCATGTTGCACAAGATGAACTGCCTTCAGAAAGATGTTTAGATTAAAAGCGGAATCCAAGGGGACTTATTTTCTGGCTTGTACTGTGTCAGCTGGGAAAAGATGACAAAGGGTCTGTAATTCAGCTGGCTCTGCAGAAGGCTTGAGGTTTCTCATATGTTTGAGGGAATCTGTGGCATGCATATAGCATTAACATCCTGGCTCTCTTCCAAAACCTTGTGAGCTGCTTTCTTACGCACTGCCTTCATATGAAGCTGCCTTCAAAGGTAGCATCCTAGCTGAAACGAAACCTCACAGTGACAGAATGGGAACAATTTCTGTAGAGCAACTCATGCATGATATACACAGCGTTCTTCATGTGAAATCCATAGCATGTTGCTAAGCAAACGGTACAATACACTCAAAGTGTATATTTAGCGAACACAATTTAAAGTGATGCATAGACTGAGCTATTTTTCAGTACTGACCAAATTATATTTCTAATCAATGCATTGATTGTCTTCTGTCCAGTAAATGCAGGGTGGTAAATACGACAGACACGATGAACTGGTAGACATTTTGCTAGAGATTTTGGATCATCGTGGTTAAACTCACATAATATCACTGCTCTCTCAGGAAAATTTATTTTGTTTGGATTTCTTTTTTGTTTGTTTAAAGGGTTAGTTCACCCAAAAATGATGATTCTGTCTTTAATTTCTCACTCTCATTTTGTTCAAAACCCATAAGACCTTCGTTCATCTTCAATTAAGATATTTTTGATGAAATCAGAGGGCCATCTGACCCAGATCTTATGGGTTTTGCAATCAATCACAGAAGATTTATTTTGAGGTGAACTAACCCTTTAAGTGCAATAACCCGTGAAAGACAGTTCCGTATTCAAAAGCTGATAGACAACTTTTGCATCTTTAAAAATCAGTACAGCATATTTTGAGACCACCTTTGTCAATAGCTCACCTACAGTATAATGCTTTCAGATCTGCCTATATTAGAGGCTCACTGGGTTTTGAAACATAAAGGTCATTTGAGCATAAAGGACTAAATCAATGCAGTCTTTATTCATTCATTTGCACCATGAATCCACACACTTTCTTCATGTC
This sequence comes from Enteromius fasciolatus, assembly GCA_032361145.1. Taxonomy (NCBI): domain Eukaryota; kingdom Metazoa; phylum Chordata; class Actinopteri; order Cypriniformes; family Cyprinidae; genus Enteromius; species Enteromius fasciolatus. Next base: position 3,822,758 of record JAUMHR010000075.1, on the reverse strand, counting down.
ACTGAATTACAATAGTGTTATATCTCCACATTAAACTAAACACACATGCTTGGTGAAATATAATCTCACAGCTCTTTACACTGTGGCTGTCCTTGCTGTTGAGGTTTTATTTCTCCTGGTCACTCCACACCTCATTCTTTCTCATATAATGGTGTTCTACAGTCCAGGACAATTAAGGCACTAGTTACTCGGCAACCCTGTGTGGATAAATTGTATGGCTCTACATAGTGCAGCATTGTCTTTCTGCTCTCTACCCTCATTTGCAGACCATGTTATATTTGACGTATTTGCTTCTCTATAACTCTGAGCTGCATGCCTCTTCAAGGGCCACAATCTCCTGCCTGCTATAGGCTTGTTGTTTGTCATCTTTTATAGCTTTGTTGGGCTTATTGTGTGTGAAAATGTCACATTTGTCAGGTTTGTGTTGACGGCATTGCATGGCTGTGGAATGATTGGAGCCTCATTCTCGTTAAACAGCAACGTGCTAGCTGTGAGTTTGAAGGATGTGGCTTTTGTTTAGACAGTCTTTTGTTGTTTGGGATTTATTTATTGGTAGAAATGAAAAGCATGCTGGAAATGTTTTGCTGCCAAAGTGTTATTTCTACCTTTTTTTTTTTTTTTTTACACGGTCACTTTAATAAAATGGGCAATGCACTGCTGACTTTTTGTATAAAGGTGAAGTGCAAGTCCAAACAGAACTGCAATAGTACTAATACAAACATATAGAAGCAGACAGAGGCCATTATTAGTTTTCTGCCTTATTGTTTCCTGATATAACTAAAAAAAAAAGATATTTCATAATTACAAGAAAACAAGACAGAAAGAGAAATGCATGGCATCTGTGGGTTTTCATTTGAACAAACTCGTAGCCTCACAGTAAATTTAATGTTGTAACATGTTACAATATTAAAATATTTTACACATTTTACTTAATTACTTTAGCCCAATATACATTTGCCACCAATCTGTCTTGGATTGGACACCTTTATTTTTGGCTTAAACACAGTATAGATAAAAATAATATATTTATGTTTAATTTAATTTTATAATATTTAATATATAAATAAATAGTACATAATAGAGGTTAACTTTGAGGACCATGGGATTTAAATTAAATTAAATTAAACATTAGTTTATTTTACAAAATGTTGTGCTTTATTCATTCTGTTTTGACCACTGCGGATTATAAGTGTTAGCCCCAAATGAAGAATACAAGAGGGTTAAACGGGTTGTTCACACAAAATTTGATGTTTATCTCCTTACCCCCGGGGCAGATGTAGGTGATGCAGTATGATGTAGAAATATGTTAACTCAAATTTTTGCAGTCTGTCTGTCATATAATACAAACCAATGGGTACACAATCTTTAAAAGTAAAAGTAAAAAAAATACAAAAAAAAAAACCATGCACAAATGGCTCATGATGATACATTGATGTCCTAAGACACGAAACAATCAGTTTTTGCAAGAAACTGAACAGATTCTTTTTTTTTTCTCTCTCAAAGATGGTGTATCCATTGACTTGCATTATATGACTGACAGACTGCAGCAGTTTGAGTTAAACTTCTTTATTTGAGTTCTACTGAAGAAACAAAGTCACCTAAGTCTTGGATGGGTTAAGCAGATACACATCAAATTTTATTCTTTAGTTGAACTACCCCTTTAAAGATTTGAATATCATAGAGACTTAAGAGTAAGATAAGTAACCAACTAGCAATTCTCTATCAACCAAGCAAAAGAAATGTAGCATTTTTACAGTTCTGTTTGGTGTGTGATAAAGTACTTCATGCAATATCCATGCACATGGCTCAAAAATAAATCGACCAACATTTAATTAAAAATATATATTTTGTACACCATCTGCAAGTCAATATATTGATGGGATACACAACAGCTATAAAGGAACCCTTGTAGTGAAGTACTTTCACATTCTATAGCAAGAGTGTAAAGGTGTTGTGAATTGCCTGTGTAACGCATACAGTGGGAATGCAGTACCTATACCTCCAGCTGCAGTGCGTCTTTATGATGGTGAGTGTGTACTAGAGGGACTGTGGAGATGATTATACTAGGAAACAGTGGGAAACTATACCTTTGAATAAACAGCAATGTGACTGTGGAGACACTCTTTTTATAGCAATGCATTGCTAAGAAAAGATCCGCTGGATTTATTGTGCTGTATTTAACTTAAACTGTAAAACCTAATTTATGCTAACTATACAAGAGTGGATTATCAAGTATTCATATGAGAGCAAAAAGCACAATTTCAGTAATATAGGATTCAAAGCACTGTGCTAACAAAGTTCTAACCTAATTAAGTATTTGTATCTCAACTATTTGTACTGCAGTCGTATATCAATATACACTGTTCAAAAAAAGAAAGAGATCTGATCTGATCCAACTTTGATGTAATGTCCTTAAAACAAGTCAAAATGAGGCTCAGTAGTGTATGTGGCCTCCACGTGCCTGTATGACCTCCCTACAATGCCTGGGCATGCTCATAATGAGGTGGCGGATGGTCTCCTGGGGTATCTCCTCCCAGATCTGGACTAAAGCATCTGCCAACTCCTGGACAGTCTGTGGTGCAATGTGGCTTTGGTGGAAGGAGCGAGACATGATGTCCCAGATGTGCTAATTTGCATTCAGGTCTGGAGAATGGGCGGGCGAGTCCATAGCCTTCGTCTTGCTGGAACTGCTTACACACTACAGCCACTTGAGGTCTTGCATTGTCTTGCATTAGGGGGAACCCAAGGCCAATTGCACCGGCATGTGGTCTCACAAGGGGTCTGAGGACCTCATCTCAGTACATAATGGCAGTCAGGCTATCTCTGGCGAGCACATGGAGGGCTGTACAGCCCTCCAAAGAAATGCCACCCTACACCATCACTGACCCACTGCCAAACCGGTCATGCTGGTGGATGTTGCTGGCAGCAGAATGTTCTCCACAGCATCTCCAGACTCTCACGTCTGTCGTGTGCTCAGTGTAAACCTGCCTTAATTTGTGAAGAGCACAGGGCGCCAGTGGTGAATTGCCAATCTTTGTATTCTCTAGCAAATGCCTGCACGGTGTTGGGCTGGAAGCACAACCCCCACCCGTAGACGTCGGGCCCTCATACCACCATCATGGAGTCTGTTTCTGACCGTTTAAGCAGACACATGCACATTTGTGGCCTGCTGGAGTTCATTTTGCAGGGCTCTGGCAGTGCTCCTCAGTCCTGCTGCTGGGTTGTTGCCCTCCTACAGCCTCCTCCACGTCTCCTGATGTACAGGCCTGTCACCTGGTGGCGCCTCCCTGCTCTGGAAACTACGCTGAAAGACACAGCAAACCTTCTTTCCACAGCTCGCACTGATGTGCCATCCTGGATGAGCTGCACTACCTGAGCCACCTGCGCTGTCTCATGCTACCACTAGAGTGAAAGCTCTGCCAGCATTCAAAAGTGACCAAAACATCAGCCAAAAAGCATAGGAACTGAGAAGTGGTCTGTGGTCACCACCTGCAGAACCGCTCCTTTATTGGGGGTGTCTTGCTAATTTGTCTATAATTTCCACCTGTTGTCTATTCCATTTATACAACAGCATGTGAAATTGATTGTCAATCAGTGTTGCTTCCTAAGCAGACAGTTTGATTTCACAGAAGTGTGATTGACTTAGTTACATTGTGCTGTTTAAGTGTTCCCTTAATTTTTTTGAGCAGTGTACATTACTACATGCAGAGAATGAAAACAACACATTCAACTTAGACACATAATGCAATGAAAACACATTGTCTGTGATATCAAAGTCACAGTGCGGGTGCTTAGGTTCTTGGTGTGTTTTGCTAATGAAAAGAGCCAGAGACTAATGCAAGAGCTTTCCTGATCCAGAACGCACACTCCCAGAGGGGACACACCGCCCCCCAGTAGCTGACATGACTGTAATTAGCTTGACTAGCATGTCCATTGTGTTTGCTGGATTGCGCTTCAATCGCTGAAAAGGGCAAAAGCATTGCAGAAGTGATTGGTGTGTGGCTGAAAAGCCATTTCAGAAGGGGTCTTAAGTAATCAATGTCAAATTTCTTTCTACCACACACCTCACTTCCCATCAGGGGCCCTACAGTCAGGCTGAGGAAACACTTCCTGTTTGCTTTTCACAGACTGTGGCTGCATTCTAATTTTGATATTTCTATGCACTAAAAACATGGACTGGTTTGGAAAAACTTCATACTGTTTATTGTGCAGTAAGACAATCTGCCAATATGCCTTTGATGCATATGATTAGCAGCTTGCTTAATTAACCCCTTAGCTGTCAAAGATCATAATTACCTCATAATTCATTTAAAATTATGAAAAACTACTACGGCTAAATATAATTGCCTAGAACATAGGCAGTTTAAGTGAGCTGAAGTATGAGTATAGACCAAAAAAAAAAAAAAAAGTTAAATAATGCTGTAGAGTTAAGTGGCTAACTATTTGCAGCTTTTATAAATCAAATTAATAAAATGTTTGCAAAAGAAAACTACTATGAAATATATTGATTGGACATTGATACATGATTGACAAAATACAATAATTCGGACAAGAGGAAATTATAAAAAAAAAAAAAAAAGTTATTACTTTTTAAATAAATGATTATATTCTTATGGACTGTAACATCTTGTAATCCATAACAATTAGTAAATAATAATAATAAATCAATTAAAATAGTAAAACATATAACATAAAATGTTTTTTGTTGCAGGAACACTAAATGTACCCGCAATTATATAGTCATATATCTTTATAATGAACAGGTAGCGCTACATACAGTACACACTGAATGTTTGTTTGTTCATTTATTTATTTATTTTTCCCAGTGCAAACAGACTTACTAAGTGTGCTATTTGTTACAGTTTTAATTTCCTTTTTGTTTGTTTTCAAACTTTCAAAAATGTTTAAAATTAAAAAAAAAACTTTTCTTCAAAATCAGTTAGAAACACTCTGTTGAAGACATTACTGCCACTTCATCATGAACCTTGTTCACGTTACCTTGATTACATAGAACCAAATCTCAACCATACCCTATGACCTTCCTTTTTGAAATCATTGTTTAGAACGTTCAAACCAGATCTATATGTGTTCATAATAGGCAAAATGACATCTTCCAGCTGACAATTACATGTCCACTACGCTAACAGCCTCGTGACAGGGACCTTTGTGAAGGGATTCAGTTGCTCACATTTGTTTGGGGTGACCTTTCAAAAAACAGTGCCCTTTGCAGAAGCAAAAATGGCATTCAGTATTCCCTCAGATTTTTGGGGACTCCCTAATCCTCGTCTCGCAAACTCAGATTGCAGCCAGGCGAATCGGGATGCAGCCCGTGTCTTCCTAAAGCATCTCCAGGGACGGAAAATCAGGGGTAGGTGTAGCATCAACCCGGCTTTCTGCTCACTTTGTCATCTTAAGCAGAAAGGTCCAGAGAGTCAAACTCGCCGGGTCTCAGCACTGCACCAAAGGCACAGCACACAAATGCTGCAGAGCTCATCTCATCTCCCATTCACAAAGAGCACCGCCCGCAGGAGATGCCTCACACTCAACGTCCCCTCGCATTACTATCACCCAGACATCACAACCAATATCTACAGCATCTGCTCGCGCACAATGACACCGGCTTACAAACCTAGTGAATTACCGAAGATTACAAGTCCCTTCTTCCGCCGCAGCATCGCTCAGATGGGGAGTTTGTCATTTGAATCTGAATAAAACAATTATCTGCTAGATGTTATCATGAACTATGGGATATAAAGAGGATAGGAACTGTCAAAGCAGAAGCGAAAATCCTGCTGCGCCTGAAAACGAAGGGAAAGTAATGATAAAGGAAGATGACAGTTTATGCTCCTAGTTTGAATATAAAGTGCCACCACTGAGAGATTATAGAATTCCACCAGAGTGTTCATTAGCTCCTCAGCAGTGATTGGATAATGGCTGCAGAGCCGCCACATTAATGCGGCCTGCGGGTGAAATCCGCCGCATTACTCGAAAATTGTGAATTCTTTTATTACAATTCAACGATTTGTGGCCAGAACAAAGCAGATAATGACCTTTTTATGAGATTCAACTTGTCTCATAAACATTTCATGGGCTAAATCATTTCAAAACATTGCCATCTCATCTTATCCTAATGCTTTTTGGGTTCCAGATTGCGTTGAAGTTTGTCATTTAGTGTGTCCATCTATTTTGTTTTCACGTTATGCTAGTCTTCTTTTATATCAGATTTTATGCTGTGTGAATGGCTGATTGTTTTTGACTGTGATGCTCTTTTATTATTGTTTTTCAAAGTGTTCTTGATGTATGAAATACATCTTCTACCTTTCTGTCTTTCCCCGCTCATGTCTAACATGACTTGTCTTCTCCTTCATTTGCTATATATGTTTCTACAGTGGACCCAAAGAGTTTGCGGACATTTAATATGCATTTAAAGGAATACTTCATTCAAAAAATAGAAAGAAAGAACAGTTGATAAAAATGTATTCAACCAAGGATTTTTTTTCATCATAGAAACAAATTTGAAAAAATGTAGTACTACATCGCTCACCGATAGATCCTCTAAAGTGAATGGGTGCTGTCAGATTGAAAGCTGATAAAACATCATGTTAATCCATTAATTAACATACAGCTTAGAAATAATGTTTTAAACATGCAGCTTTTTTTTCTGTGTGGATCAGTTATGGATTATTGTGCATTTATCAGCTGCATTTATAACTCTGATTCTGAGGCACCCATTCACAGCAGAGAATCAATTAGTGAACAAGTGATACAATGCAACATTTCTCCAAATCTGTTCAAATTCATTTACATTACAATAGCTTGAGGGTGAGTAGATTTTTAGCTAATTCAATTGTTTTGTTGAACTATTCCTTTAAGATTGTTTTACATTATTTTACAGTATGTATCAAAATCTGTTTAAACTCAAGAACAAAACATAAAAAAGAGGCTTGTTTTGATATTTTGAAGTGTACTGCAATGGAATTTATACAATGTTCAAAAGCATTCACATATGGGTCCTCTGTATGCCAGCTCACAGAATCACATCATTGATTGTCATTTGTTCAACCTTGAGAAGCTGTATTTGAGTCCTTGGCCCTTTTGAGCACAGGCTCATGTTTGTTTGTTCTAGTTTGATTGATTTATCGGTTACACGCCAGGCCATCTGTCTTCATGTGAAAACATCATCACGTCTGTTTTCTGTGTTATCATTATCATGCTTCATAATGTCTGTCCATTCATCTCATCTCTGCTCTTCCACGTCACTTCACTGGAGGAGTCTCGTCATATCGCCTGAGCTACATGATTTAACAGCTGCAGAGGCAGAAGGCAGTCATAAAGTCAAGATGGTGATACCAACACAGAGACAATGAAAGTATCTGTCACTTCCAGAGTCAATGTGAATACATTATTAAAGCTTTAAAAATTGTAATGAGATATTATCTAACACTGTAAAAACTCATATTATTACAGTGTTTCAATATGTTTTGTTAGTGTATTAGTCAAGATAGTAATTAAAAACATTAAATATATGTTATGCATACTAATTAGAATGGCTAGTATATAAAACAGTAAGTAATTATAGTAAATTATATGTTTTTAGAAATTCAACTACAGTTGAATGCAAGTAAATTAATAAATAAAGCAAGCAAGTAAGCAAGCAAGTAAATCCAGATGCATTTATGTAATGAAAAATGTATTTAAATTAGTCATAATTCAAACCAAATCCTAAAATAGATTGATAGATAGATTTAGTATTTTTTTAAGAAAGAAAGAAAGAGTAGACTCCTCAGTGAAGTGTTGTATATCTGTCTTTTTTTTGTTGTTGTTTTTATTTTGGTGTTCCCCATATCACTAACCTGGAGTCTGTGTTCACTAATTGGAGTGACAGCTCTGTACTCTCTCTTTCTGTTCTCTTCTATGCTCTCTCTGTCTCTCTCTCTCACGCTCCTTCTTTTTGAGCTCCACTCCTCATACATCCTCTCCACCTCTCTTATCTCCAGAACTCTGGTCACAAGGACTGTGATGTCCAGTATGCGGAACTGGATACTGCAGCTTTGGCTTCCTCTCCCAGCCCACGAAGCTCTGTGCACACTGGCGGGGACCTTGTCGAGTACGCAACCATCCAGCCTAGCTCACACTAACGCATGCCATTGTAGGCCTTTCCCCCTATGACTCTGGCCTCAAGGTACACAGACTGATGCACTCCTATGTTTCTTTTCCTTTGTTCGTCCCTCACTGTCTCTCACTGAGCACTGAATTCCCTCTGTGTTTCCTGTTCGTGTCTTCTTTCTTCTGTTGTTTGCTTTTGCCTTTATCTATGTATCTATCTGCTGTCCAAGGCTACTCTCTAATCGGATAGATTTTTATTAAACAATAACAAAATGTATAAGTAATTAACAAGTTACCCAGAAATAAGCATAAAATTAAAATAAATAAATAAAATAAAATAAAATCTTACTATGATGCCAAAAAGTATTTCCAGACACACACACACAAGTTTGGTAACACTTAAGAATAGGTAACACTTGATGACTATTAATTACAACCTTTTCCTCAATAAATTCTTATTTTGCGTGTTTAGAAAGTTAGTTGTTATGTTTAGGTATTGGGTAGGATTAGGGAGGTAGAATAAGACATTAATATGTGCTTAATTAGCACTAATAAATGGCTAATAAGCAACTAATAGGTGTAACCATAAAATAAAGTGTTATCATAAGTTTTTGCATTGGATAATAAGCACAATACAAGCCAAAAAAAACGATACTCTTTAAAAATCCTAATTGTGAAAAATATGTGTAATGAATGAATGAACAAACAAACGAAGTAATGTATGAATAAATGAAAAAAAAAAAAAAAAAAAACCTGACAATTAATCCTTTTTTAGTGGCATTCCATACAGAATACTAATAATAAACACACTATGAACTCAGTGCACGTTGTGTTAATTTGTTTTTCAATTTGAAATTAAATATTCAGAAATGAGAGAATGGTCATATGAAACGAGATTAGGCTGCACAGAAAGCTGACATATTGATATATACTGATATAGCAGCAGAAGACTTTTATTTAGCTGAACGAACTGATGATGATGTCATGGGTTCAGATTTGGTTGAAAGTCCAAAGTCATTGTTTTGTTGTTGTTTGCTTTATCTAATGCAACAACATTGAATGCAAAATGTATTCAATGTTTTATTATTATTATTTGTTTGTTTGTTTGTTTATTAATAATTATCCAGATCAATCAATTTTCAACCAAAATAAACCATATATAAATAAAATAAAAAACACATTATTATTATTATTATTATTATTATTATTATTAAGAATAATATAGCATTCATGAATTTCAGCGTCCAAAACAACAAGTCTGGTATAGTCTGCATTGTGATGCATCAGGCATGTGTGGTCTGCAGAGTGTGTTTCCAGGTGAGATTGATTACACTGCTGCAAATGGTTTATATATTATTTAAGAACTTGATTAAGTGTGGAAAATTATGTTTAATGAGGACTGGAAAGAGACATATACAGTAAGTGGACATTTGCTTAATTGTAATTGTGATGGCCATGTCCATATGTTAGATATGACTGTATACCAAAGCTTCTAATTATAATAAATGAGGTACTTTGATGGTGACATGATAACATGTCACTAATGTCAGTTTGATGGGTTAGTCTTCCTAAATATGATACATGTAATTTTGCTACGTCAAAACATAATTATATCATTGTTTGATAGTTATATGTGACTCTTTGATGTTTTACAAATTTCACATTGTTTGTTTGATCATCTCACCTAGAAAAAATCTGATTCATCAGCCTAGTATTTTAATAATCAAGTTTTTTTTTTAACATAATATGCGTGTGTACTGTGTATATTTATTATGTCGTGTATATAAATACACACAGATGCATGTATATATTTAAGAACAATATGTTAGCTGTGTGTGTGTGTGTGTGTGTGTGTGTGAAATAAATTGTATGAATATATACATGTAAATACATATACTGTATGTGTATGTCTTGTGTATATATGGAAGAAATATGCACAGTACACACACATATACCCCCAGTTTCACAGACAAGGCTTAAGCTAGTCCCAGACTAAATTGCATGTTTGAGCTGTCTCAGATGAA
>JAUMHR010000075.1:3801875-3812528 GCA_032361145.1 Enteromius fasciolatus | reverse complement strand
TTTTGGCATCTCGAAGCGAGATTCCTATTCGTCGGTCACCGACGTGACGTCAGAGTGACCGACTGAAAGGGAACTTACTTTTAAAGTTTTTAACTTTAAAACTTTAAAAAATTAAAACATTCATTTAAGGTATTATGTTGTGTGTCTACTTCAGATATAATCAACATGTTTATAATAAACCCATCATATATAAAACATATTAATCATATCATATAACAAAATGTCATGTGTTGTTACTACTGTAATATATACAATTATTTTGTTTCTTCAACAAATTAGGAATATTAAATGTTGTTTCTGTATGTATGTATATATGTATGCATATAATATTAACATATTTTAATGATTGTATATTTATTGAACAAAAAACAATAATTTCATAATATTATTACTAATTTAATGACATTTTAATAACGCTTGAATACATTTCATAGTATTGCCTTTTCTCCCCTTTGTTTATTTATGTATTTATTTAATTTAATTTAAATTTGTTTTATTTATTTTTTGATCAGGCAGAAGACTTAAAACATCAACAATCTTACTAGCCCCAGACATTTGAATGGGGGTGCATGTAGGCTTATTCTTTATCATTTTGCCATTTTGCTCACTCAATAGGCTTCAGAAGGTTCTTTTAATGTTATCTCCACTGTATAAGATAAACACACAAGAGGGTCCGACTTGTGCCTATTACTGTCCCAGCGTGCCAAAGATTTCCCATCGGTTCAGAAACTCATCTCTTCTTCTTTTAGATAATAGCAGCCATGAGGAAGAAGAAAGAAAGATGGGGAAAAAAAGCAGTTCCCAGGGGTAAAGTCTGAATGACTCAGCCTCACTGTTAAAACAAGCAATTAATATCACAGTGTGGAGTTCTCTGAGGGCCACCGCTGCAGACACTGCTGAGCAAGAACATCGTAAAACAAAAACAAAATAACTCAACAAAAGACTCTTTTTTTTGTTTTTTTTTAAAAATGCTGACAGCCTTTCTTAGACGAGAATGTAAAGTTCCAACGCAAGGGAACAAAATCAACAAATGGAATTGCTAAATCATTGTTAGCTGTTACAAAGTGTTTCCAAAGAGAGAGAACTGACACACAGTGGATCATCAAAAAAAGTATAAAAAATAGTGTTATCTACAGTATACTTTTATACGCTATATTTTTATGGCATGCAGTTTATCAAATACCATCAATAAATGATGATCCTGCCAAATTATGGTTTCATAAAAGCTTTGAAAAAAATGTTTTGAAACATTTTATTTCTTTTTTCTTGGATTTATATCAGCGTTATGAAAACAGTATTTAAACCAACCATTAAAGTCTAAGTTTAATATTACACTATAAACAAATGTCAGGTTCACACAGCATGAGGACTGATGCTAAGCATAGGCTGCATAGTGAAAATAATCATTTCTTTCTGTTCAAGGAAAAAAAAAAAAAAATCCTTAAGAATAAAATAGTTTTTGAGTCAATGCTAATATAATATTTTAATGTAATATTTTTACTTTTTTTCCCCCTTAAAATATTATTAATAAAGCTATACAAATGAGAATATATGATTTTACAGGAAATGTTTAAATAATTTTGGTGATTTTTTTTACTCAAAATTTGTGCTACCTGGTCTCATGGCATAAACATATCTTGGTGCAATTTTTTGCGAGACACAAAATATGGACCAACAAGTACATATCAATGCAGTTTCCAAAAGAAATGAGCACTAAAGGCAGTAGCACTTTTATTCCACCTCACAGGGCAGCCCAGAGGTAATGGAAGTTGCCCTTCGGGGGATGACAACATCTGTGCCCCCACCCCCGGTGGAGGGCCGGAAGCGTTATCTGTGCATTCAGCTGCCCAAATTTTCACAGAGAATTCACCATACCCATACCATACCCCTGGCGACCCGGTTGGAGGCCTGGTTACAGCTCCCCAACCCGTCGCGGTGGTTGATACGGATGGTACGCCTCGGCTATGTGATTCAGTTCGCCAGGCGCCCGCCCAGGTACAGAGGCATTCTCTATACCCGTGTCTGGTCAGACACGGATGCTGCTGTCTTCCGTGCGGAGGTTGCAGTCCTACTGGCGAAGAACGCAATCGAGCCTGTCCCTCCAGCTGACATGAGGTCAGGGTTTTACAGTCCTTACTTCATCATGCCCAAAAAGAGCGGTGGGTTGAGACCCATCCTGGACATCAGAGCCCTGAACCGGTCCCTTCTCAGGCTGCCGTTCAGCATGCTCACGCCGAAGAGCATACTAACATGCATTCGGCCCCAGGATTGGTTCGCAGCCATCGACCTGAAGGACGCGTACTTTCACGTCTTGATTCTGCCTCGCCACAGACCCCTTCTGTGGTTTGCGTTCGAGGGTCGAGCGTATCAGTACAAGGTTCTCCCATTTAGCCTGTCCCTGTCTCCCCAAGTCTTCACCAAGCTCGCGGAGGGGTCTCTGTCTGCCTTATGGCAGATGGGCATTCGCATCTTCAACTACCTCGACGACTGGCTGATAATGGCTCACTCGGGACAACACTGCAGCCGTTGCGTACATAGACCGTCAGGGTGTTCTACGCTCCCGCCGCATGTCGCAACTCACCCGCCATCTGCTCCTGTGGAGTCACATGCGGCTGAAATTGCTGCGCGCTGATTATATTCCAGGGACACTCAACCGTGCAGCCAACCAGCTCTCACGGCAGTCCACCCACCCAGGAGAATGGTGACTCCACCTCCAGGTAGCCCAGCTGATCTGGAGCCATGATGCCGTAGAGGTTCAATTCCTAGGTAAGCACCAACTCTTCGTTAGGTTCCTTAGAGGTGCGCGTCGGGTTAATCCCCCGAGACCGCCCTCAGTACCCTCTTGGAACCTTGCCGTCACCTTAACCGGCCTGCGGCAAGCTCCTTTCAAGCCCTTAGCATCAGTCGAGATAAAATACATGTCGCTGAAGACAGCACTCCTGATTGCTTTGGCCTCCATCAAGAGTGTCGGGGACCTCCAAGCCTTCTCTGTCGAAGAGAGTGCCTAGAGTTCGGCCCGGCTGACTCTCACGTAACACTGAGACCTCAGCCCGGCTACGTCAGGTAGAGATCAGGTAGTGAACCTGCAAGCTCTGCCCCAGGAGGAGGCAGACCCAGCCTTAGAGTTGTTGTGTCACTGCGCCTCTACGTTGACCGCACTCAGAGCTTCAGACACTCTCAGCAGCTCTTTTTCTGCTTTGGAGGTCAGCAGAAAGGGAATGCTATGGGGCTGGCCGATTGGGTGGTGGAAGCCATCTCCTTGTCATATCTATACCATGGAGAGCCGTGCCCCCTAGGTCTAAGAGCCCACTCCACAAGGAGTGTTGCCTCCACCTCAGCATTGGTGCATGGTGCCTCTCAGATGCAGATGTTTGTAGAGCTGCGGGCTGGCCGACACCCAACACCTTCGCCAGGTTTTATGACCTCCGCCAAGAGGCTGTGTCTTCCCGTTTCTTACATTAGACAAGCAGGTAGCGGGGAGACCGGCGGTGTCAGCTTGCTGCTGTGCCCTTCATTGGTTCCCCGATGCCAAGGCGAACCCCCTCCTCCTGCCCCGCAGTCGGACTCAGAGTCAGTCCCGACTGTGTTCCTGCTGGACTTCCTTCACCAGTGGGTTGTGGCTATTTACAACTTGTACCACAGTCAGCCAGAAGGCTGTGTTTCCCTTCACTTATACCTATCTATATCTTATCGATATAGTGCGTTCCTTTAATTTCCATGAAAAAAAAAAAGAACTCTTTTCATGTCTCCACTCCCCCAATCCATGCTTCAACTTAAAAATACTGGAATGTAGAAGTTGGCATCCTGACATGGCCCCCACTGGGCCCCCAGGGCGTTGGGAAGGTTACGTGCAGACTCTCCTGTCACACGCTTGCCCGCCTGTTGGCACCGGTGTCCCTGCATATCGCAGCCTCAGGGTCGTGGCCTTTTCCACAGGTCTGTTCCCTGAAGGAGGGAATGGAGACGTTACATCAATTCAGCCTTTTTCCAAAGACTCGAAGACGATTGGTCTCTCATGCGAAATCCCATATGTAACATCTCCATTCCCTTCTTCAGGGAACATGAGTTACCTATGTAACCTTAGACAATTTTGAATGAAAACCTCCTTCCATCAGCAAGGGCACTGAAGATGAAACATGGCTGGGTCTTTCAGCATGACAATGATCCTAAACACACTGCCCGGGCAACAAAGAAGTGTCTTCTTAAGAAGCATTTCAAGGTCTTGGAGAGGCCTAGCCAGTCTCCAGATCTCAGCCTCATAGAAAATCTTTGGAGGGGGTTGAAGGTCCGTGTTGTCCAGCGACTGCTTCAAAACATTACTGCTCTAGAGGAGATGTGCATGGAGGAATGGGCCAAAATACCAGCAACAGTGTGTGGAATACCTTATGAAGACATACAGAAAACCTTTGACCTCTGTCATGGCCAACAAAGGGTATAAAACAAAGTATTGAGATGAAATTTTGTTATTGACCAAATACTTTTATATTTTCCACCATAATTTGCAAATAAATTCTTTAAAAATCCTACAATGTGATTTTCTGGATTTTTCTACTAATTTTTTCTCTCATAGTTGAGGTATACCCATGATGAAAATTACAGGACACTCTCATCTTTTTAAGTGGGAGAACTTGCACAATTGGTGACTGACTAAATACTTTTTTACCCCTCTGTATATCTACATCAATGTAATAAAAAAATGTGAAAGGGTTCACGTGTTGAACCTGTGTTTTAGCGTCACTCAGTGGATATTTCAATCTGAAAATGCAACAAAACGCACATAAAAACGGTGTTGCACAAAAAGTGCACATATTTTTATAAGACCAGGCTGATTTGTGGCCATAAGTAATCTTGGTAATACTTTGGGGTGAGGGTACATAAATTACTATGAATTCAATCATTAATTAATTCCATGCAGTAATATCTCATGAATTCAGCCTGGAAGGCTATATGAACATTCTTAATAACTAAAAAAAAAAAAAAGAAAAAAAACATTAGTTGGACGGTTTTAGCATGTATGCGTGAATGAGGTAATGAGGATCTTTGTAAATTCATTCAGTAATTCAAGTAGTTTTATCTGCACAAAATAATGCTATTTTTATGCACAAATTCATGACAATTTATGTACTACAGATTATCCAAAGTAGATAGTAAAGACTTTTATTTTTCCTTCTTTCTTGTGAACAAAGAAAACATCATGTCTTAACTAATGTGTAGTTCATCCATGAAGTCATGAATGAAAGACTCTGTATTCATGTTAGTTCCTGATAATTCATGAGATGTTACTGCATGAAGTAAGGCATAATTCATGCATTCATTTATGCATGAATTCATAGTAATTCATGTACCCTTACCACAAAGTGTTACTATAATCTCAAAAAAAAAAAAAAAAACCCCGCCGACAGGCGAGATCTAAGTTCGTCAGCAGAGGATCTGCGTGTAACCTTCCCAACCCTCTGCGGCCCAAGAAGGGGGTGACAGAGTTGCTTTCAGCGGTGCTGAAAATTACAATATATTGATAGAATTATGGATATAATTGGAGGGAAACACAGCCTGGTTGACTGTTGAAAACACCTCTGGCGAAGGAGGCCAGAGGAAGCACAGCCGAAACTACTCCGCTCTAGTCCGAGTGCGGGGCAGGGAGGACTCAGGTTACACACATTTAAGGAAACACTGAGATATTTAAGCGCAGTTTCCGTGGGAGTGGCGCAGCAAGCCGGCACCAGCCGGTCCTCTCGCTCACCTGCTGTACTCCGCGAGGACGCAAGAAGACACGGCCTCTACGCGGAGGTCGTAAAACCTGGTGAAGGTGTTGGGTGTCACCCAGCCCGCAGCTCTACAAATATCTGCTAGAGAGGCGGCATGAGCCAACGCATAGGATGAGGCAACACTCCTTAATGAGTGAGCTCTCAAACCTAAGGGGCAAAGCTCTCCCTCGTATAAATAAGCCAGGGAGATGGCTTCTACCACCCAGTGAGCCAACCTCTGTTTGGTGACAGCATTCCCTTTCTGCTGTCCACCGAAGCAAACAAAGAGCTGCAGAGAGCATCTGAAGCTCTGAGTGCGGCCAGTGTCGAGGGGCAGCACGCGTACAGGACACAACAACTCTAAGGCTGGGTCTGCCTCCTCCCGGGGCAGAGCTTGCAGGTTCACCACCTGATAATGGAAAGGCGTGGTGGGAACCTTGGGCACGTAGCCGAGCCGGGGTCTCAGGATGATGTAAGAATCAGCCAGGCCGAACTGTAGGCACTCTTTGTCGACAGAGAAAGCTTGTAGATCCCCTACCCTCTAAATAGAGGCCAGCGCAACGAGAAGCGCTGTCTTCAGCACAAGATATTTAATATCTACAGACTGAAGTGGCTCGAAGGGAGCTAGCCGCAGGCCATTTAAGGCGACGGCTAGGTCCCAAGAGGGCAAGAGGTGTGGTATCGGGGGATTAACCTGACACGCACCCCTAAGGAATTGAATGATGAGTTGATGCTTCCCGAGGGACGTGCCCTCCACTGCGCTCCAACTTCTCTTGCAGGAAGGAAAGCACAACTGCGATTGTGCATCTCTGTGGGTCCTCTCCGCGAGAGGAACACCAGTCGACGAACAAACTCCATCTCTGAGCATAAGCCTGCCTCATAGAGGGAGCTCGCGCTTGAGAGATGGTGTCTACGACAGCGTTGGAAAGGCTGGAGACGTCTGTCGTGTCCCATCCAGGAGCCAGATGTGCAGGTTCCATAGATCGGGACGTGGGTGCCAAATGGTGCCCAACCCCTGAGAAAGAAGGTCCTTCCTCCAGGGGATTTTCCAGGGAAGGGCTGCCGCGAGGAACGAGAGGTCTGTAAACCAAGTCTGGGAGGGACAATAAGGCGCTACCAGCAGGACTTGTTCCTCGTCCTCCTTGATCTTGCACAGGGTCTGTGCAAGGAGACTCACTGGGGGAAAGGCGTACTTGAGCCCCGGAGGCCAGCTACATGCCAGCGAATCCCTGCCGAGCGCCTTGGGGGACTCAAGGAGGGAATAAAACAGCGGGCATACAGCACCCTAGCCCGTGGAGGAGGCATTCGTGTGGACCACGACATGCCTCGACACCTGTCCTAGGGGCAGGGTTGGACCACGGGCTGAATAGGTGGCAACACTCCGGGAAAACACCGATCCGGAGTGTGCCACGGTGCCATGCCCATCTCGGGACCCGATCGTGTAACCATCGCTGAAGTGGTCTCATATGTAACAAGCCCAGCGGCATGACCGCGGCTGCAGCTGCCACATGCCCCAGGAGCCTCTGAAAAGTTTTGAGAGAAACCGCTGTTTTGTGCCTGAATGTATCTAGGCTGTTCAGCATGGCCTGCGCACGCTCTCGGATGAGGCGGGCAGTCATTTCAATCGCGGCTCCGAATGCATGTTAGTATGCACTTCAGAGTGAGCATTTTGAATGACATCTTGAGAAGAGACCAATTCAAAGCTCTGAGATCCAGGATCATTCTCAACCGACCATTCTTTTTGGGCACAATGAAGAAAGGGCTATAAAACTCCAACCTCATCTCGGCTGGAGGGACAGGCTTGATTGTTTCTTCGCCAGTAGGACAGCAATCTCCGCGTGCAGTAAGGCAGCTTGGCTCTCTAGGCGGACCGAGGTAGAGCGAATGCCGCGATACCGGGGCAGGCGCCTGGCGAACTGGATCGCATAGCCGAGGCGTACCGTCCGTATCAACCACTGCGAGGGGCTGGGGAGCGCTATTCAGGCTCCGAGCCGCGTCGCTAGGGGTATCAAGGGAACGTTGACCGCCATGCCAGCAGTGGGGCAGCCCATAGCGGGATAGGGACTGTTCGTCTGGCTGCGTTGTGCAGCGCCTACCTGTCTCCCTGGATCCCGCGCTGGCGACACAGTGTCCCGGGTCAGGTGATGATATTTTTGTTAAGACTGGCTCTCTCTGTGTATACAGAAGCTCCTGGCCCTCCTCCAGGAGTGGGGACGGAGATGTCATCAACGTCACCTGAAGAGCAGTCCTCATCACCTCCGGGCTGCCTGTGTCAGGAACGTTTCCCGTCCCTCCGGGTGTAAAAGGCCAGTCCCTGAGCAGCAGGCGGCGCCCCTCACTCGCAGCCTGCCCGACGATTGGGGGTCGGAGAAGGATTCCTGGGTGCTGCGGGGGGACACCCTCGGCGACGAGCAGACAGAGGTTGTGCACTCGGGGACGGGCTGGCTGGCCGTGGCAGGACGTGAGACATCGCCTTGGTTTGAACTGTGGAGAATTTCTGGGCTAAGTCCTCGACAGTGTCACCAAATAGGCCGGCCTGGAACATGGGGGCGTCGAGAAAGAGTACTCTCTGCACCTGCGTCAGGCTCAGCCATTGAAGTCGCTCCTGGACCACCGAGGTGGACATCACTTGGCCAAGGTCATGCGCAGCAACCTTCATCGTCTGAAGAGCGAGGTCAGTCACAGTGCGGAGATCCTGCATTGCCCCCTGGTCCAGCCCAATCTTGTGCAGGAGCTGCAACATTTTAGTCTGGGAGACCTGGAGTGTTGCGAGCGTGTGCACGGCGGTGGCAGCCTGCCCGGCGGCGTAGTAGACATCGCCGGCGAGAGCGGACGATAGCCTACATGCCTCGGACGGGAGACGCGGACGCTCACCACAGGCGCTGAGGCACTGTGGGGGCATAAGTGCACCGCCATAGCGCGCTCCATCTAAGGAATCGCCGCATACCCCCTAGATGCACCGCCATCAATAGTGGCGAGGGGCGAAGTGCCTGGGTGTAGGCGTTATGAGTAAGGGGCTCGCCATGATCTGGAAAGCTTTTCGTGCACCTCTGGAAAGAATGGCAATGGGAAATGGGAGCCCCAGAAATGGGAGCCCCAGAAATGAATCATCCAGCCGCGAAGGGTCGGCTGAAGGCGCACGCGGCACCTCCAAACCGATTCCTACTGTGGTGCGGAGGAGCAGAGCAGACAGTACGATATCCACGGCGAGCGGGACTACATGGTCCATCAGAAGTCCGCAGAAGTTCAATGTAGCCATGGTCATACGCTCGCAATGAACGCATTGACCTTTCACAAAAGCTGCCTCAGCGTGTGCTTGACTGCATTATAAACAATACCATCCGCATTGTTCATAGTGAAAGTGCTTTTAATTTAAATGTGATTCTTAGAATACATTAGGAAGTCGTAGAGTTTCTCTTTTACTTAGTCTGCTGAGGTGCATTTTCTCTAATTGCTTAAACGATGCAATTACATTTGCTTTGAATTGCAATTTCCAAGTGTTTTTATTTTCCATTAGTACTTATTAACATTAATGAGATTCAATATCATTTGTAATGTCATTCAAGCCCAAATGTGGCCTTTAAAAATGATAATTACCTCTTCAGCTTATTCCTCAAATGTGGCTTTAGCCATTTGACCCACATTACCATAATGATTAATGACTGACATTCCAATATCTGTCATTAGAGACCAAACATGTTTTTATCTCTCATCCCATCTGAGCTGTGATGATTTGGAGGATTTAAAGGCTCAGATGGCAGACTTTCTTGCAGGAGATCCTGCAGCGGCTTCAAGCTTTACATCTTATTGTGCTGACATCACACTTAAGCTCACTCAATTACATGCGTCCCATTGCTTTATCTTTGTAAATCTTGCTTCAGCCATCTTGTTAGTCTTTCCTTTGTGTGTGAAAGTTTTCACTGAAGAAAAAAAAGAAAGAAAAAAAAAAGGTGTCCAACATAGGCTCATTGTAAAATGGGTGCCTCTACCTACAAGAAAAAACAAACACACAAACAAACAAACAAACAAACGAAAAAACATATTTTTATCACTGCAATTTCCAGTTGGACACTAAAGGCAGTACAACTCCCACAATCTTTATTTTTTTCCAACACAGTCTCATAACCACTCTGTATGTATTTTTCAAGGTGGCTACTGTAATTTGTGTTGATTTTTCCTAATTCTTACAAATTCATACAACCTCACTCTTATGTATTTGTATGATTTCTCTAAAACTCCAGTAATGGGTGTGTTATGTAAAATATGTACAATTTAGCAAAAGTGTTATAAATTCATATGAGTGAGGTCATACAAATTTGCACAAATTAGCCACCACGTAAAATATATACAGAGATCGGGCTGCCTTTTTACGCAAAGTATGATTAGCAGGTTTACAGTTTCATGTAATAAAGCCTAATTTTTGCACTTTTACTTAGGGAATATTATGAAGTGAATTTTAAAACAATTTTATTTTTACTCCTCAGATATTTTAATTATGGAACACCACAATACGTAGCTTACTTGAAACAAACACAGCAATATGTGCCTAAATCATCTTAACAAAAAACATGTTAAAAGCCCATATTTTAGCACAACGCACTGGACTGGTTTCTCACATGCCGTGAAACATGCAGTAAGGTACGTAATATACGTGCTGCATACATGTATTTATAAGCACTTATTTTGAATGAGACTGTGTTGGATTTGTCTGTTGGCGTGGCCACCCCCCGCCGAACCCCGGCCACCCTATTGGCCCCCCCTGGTCTGACCACAGCCATCCATGGAACCACCCGCGCGGCGCGGAACCTTTTTTGTACTGCCACAGCAGTGCCGGACACTTTTGTGTGCGCACATCCTGGTACCGCTAGTGGAGTGGAGTTCTTTTACTGTCATTTGGCGCTTTTCCACT
>JAUMHR010000075.1:3732437-3746234 GCA_032361145.1 Enteromius fasciolatus | reverse complement strand
CAAAGGGTTAAAAATTCAAGGCTCAATTTGAATGTAATTTTGGACCCGCCGGCGGGTCCGCAGAGTTTAAAAGGTTATTAACATACTGTAAATATTTTTACCATTTAATTTGTCAGATTATTTATTTAGTTATTTAATTAAGTGGTTAAAGTGTGAGCAAGGTCAGTGCTATTTAATCTGTAATAACAACATATGGTTTAACCCATATGTTTATTTTTTTATTTGTTTGCATTTTGAAAATGCAAAGCTGACTGTCTATAGGAAGGTGCATAAAATATGGAAGCTTGTCTGTATTCCTAACAAAAGCAGCGTGAGCTGTCAGACGTCTGCTGGATGATACGAAACATGTCATTTTGCCAAACTTATAATTTAACAACATGAAATCAGTTGTAAAGCCTCATATGTGCTTTGTATGATGCACAGAATTGCTGCATATGCCGTAAGTCAGTCACTTATCATGCTCTATTAAAGCTAGGATGTTGCCTTAAATTGTGATTGTGTACGTGGGTAGCAAGCAACATCTTAGGTTTTGGAATAGAGCCACTGTGCATAAAGCCAAACCTGTTTATTAAGCCTAAACATATGTAGATGCACTTGATCAGGGCTTTGTGTGTTGATATCTCAGCACAGGTGGTGATGCGCTGGCTCTTGTGTGTGTGTGTCGCTCTGAATAGAAAAGTAAATAGCAAAAATCAACTCAATTCGTTGGGGATTACAAATGTTGTTGCCATGACCAAAGCAGCGTTGACCTCATTAAATGCCATATACAGTGCGCTTAAAATTCCTGTCAACAACGTATTACCTGATGCACTTACAAATGAATCTGACGTGAGACATCCCAGCAGACGTGACTTCAGCATCTGCAGAGCTCTCAGAGCTGAGCATTGATCCTTCCCCTGCTATGACAAAAGCCTGCATCTCACAGGGCCTATATTATTAAGATATTTGCCATTGTGTCAGTGTGTGTTGCTTAGATTGAGTGTGCAGTTCTCTGACAAGGGAGATTTTACAGGCCGTTTGCCAAGTGCAACACTTTGGAAAATCCAGAAATGATTTTCTCTTCCTCAGAAAGCACAAGGAGATGTTATCGCTCCATAATCCGAAACTTACATGCACCACTGTGCAGGTTTCCAGAAATTTCTTCGAGCCTAACTTACTGAAAGTACATCGGCATTTCGACATAATGAATTCTGAGAGGTGTGCTGTTACTTTTGGGTTTTTCAAAGGATAAAAATGGATAATAAAATTCCACAAGGGATCTGAGCCAGTTTGCCAGTTAGTAGACACAACATAGCAAAAAAAACCCAAAAAAAAACGAGCCCTGCACATGACGTAAGAAAAAAAAATGTGTGCACGATTTACTAAAATGTGCACACGATTATTTCATTCCCTCAGTTGATTTGTTAAATAATGCGCACACTCTACAATTTCATTCTCTCGATTTATAAATCGTGTGCACAATTTATAAATTGGAAATTGTAAACAAAACTGTAAATCGTACACATGGTTTAGCTTGCTATTTTGTTCCTGCATGTCATGTGTGGGGCTCCGTAAAATTAAGCTACATATTTACTGCATTCAAAATTGAATTCCTCCTTGCTATATAGTATGCAAAAAATAGTATGTCCGAATTAATGATGCTCAGTAGGCGGACAATAGGGTTGGGCGATGTCGACCAATTTGGCATCGTACGATGTCTAATGTGAAACATCGCGATGGACGATGATATCGTCGTCGCCATAGGTGGCGACGGAGGGGCGAGGGGGGGAGTGCTTGAAGTGCGCGCGGATAACACATCAAGTACGCGCGAGGGTTTGATATGAGCTCGCGGCCCCGTTTCTTCCTATGTACATCTGACTGTGTTTTGTTCTGGCAAGCATCATTTTCTTTAAAACATC
Organism: Enteromius fasciolatus; assembly: GCA_032361145.1. NCBI lineage: Eukaryota > Metazoa > Chordata > Actinopteri > Cypriniformes > Cyprinidae > Enteromius > Enteromius fasciolatus. Next base: position 3,744,336 of record JAUMHR010000075.1, on the reverse strand, counting down.
AGTTTGGATGTTATGCGTTATTTGATATTGTTGTAGCTATTTGTATTGGTTCCTGCTTATTTCAAAACCTTGTAAGGAAAAACTCCCTGTTGTTTTGTTAGCTGATGTTAATAAAAATGAGTGGGTCATACTTATTTCCCAAGTGACCAGTTCTAAAAATAAATTGTGTGTAGTGTATTTCAGCGCTCTCCGTATGTTCAGAGTGAACAGGGTTCTGCTGAATCACTGTGGTATGTTTGATATACTGTATGAACTACACAAATTAAGTATTATTTTGATTTCTGTTCTAATTGTCTCACATATGTTTAACTGAAGCAATTTTTGGAAATGCACTGTATGTTATTGCAACAACTTACACATTATCTCTCTCTCTCTCTCTCTCTCTCTCTCTCTCTCTCTCTCTCTCTCTCACTCTCTCACTCTCTCACTCTCTCTCTCACTCTTTCACACACACACACACACACACACACACACTTGTACTCCAAAAGGACAAAAAGCCCTGCTTCAAATTACTTAGATAAAACAAGCTAAACCAATATTTCATGGGTTATTCTATCATAACTCGATTTCCTTACAAATAATTCAACAGAAAACATTTCCTTGATTTAATGAACAAGTTTGTTTTCAGTTTACTTTCAGTTTTTAGTGAGTGTGCAGAGATGACAAATTAACTGTGGTCTCTGCATGATATTATGACAAGCAAATAAATTAATAAATGTTACAGACATATTACAGCCTATAATAATCAAATTTTAATTTTCATATTATTTGACCTTTTCAGATGCGCTTACATTAAAAAGATAGCTGCATTTCATTAGTTATTCAATTGCGTAGTTTTCATGAAGATAGATTCTGTTTTGAGAAATAAGTAATTTGCATACTGTATATAATTAACTCATGAAGGTGAAGAAATGTCAAAGCACACGATTTATTTATTTAGCTGTCTTTCAAATAAATCCGAACTTTTCAGACATTATCTGAAAAAGTATCTCTTATGATTAAAATAAGTATAACATACCTCCACATGGCAAATTTGAATTTCAAATTAATTAAACTGTTATCTCTGCAAAGCCTTCATGTGTTTATGTTGATTTACAAAGATAGATTCCCTCATCTCAATGATTCACTACTTGAACTAATTACAAATAACAAACCAGATGAGCATATGGCGACTTAGCGGCAAAAATGTCACAGGTGCATAATGGCAAGTTTATATACGTGCCGACCTGCAGCTATTCAGCATTAATAGACTGCAGGAAATGAGACTTAGATGTGTCCCTCAGGAGTGAAGTCATTTGGATTAAAGCAAGGCAGTTTAATTGAACGGCTTCATTTTTAAGGGGGACATGTCAGGAGGATAGCACTTCCAGTTGGCTGTGTTTCTCTTCTGGCTCTGTCTGTTGTCAGGCCACGTTAAAGGCCTCATATGGAAATGAGGAATTTGTATGGTCTTCTGCTATCTAATGAGCCTGTTAACATTCAGTTGTTCGTTATAATTGCTTCATATGCTAACAGGACGGAGGAGCAGGACTTCTAATAATTACTCTCTTTATTAGACTATGGCTAATGAATTTATGTGAGGCGTATTAGGTACCCTGCTGCCCTGTTGGCAGCTATTGCAATATAAAGGAATCTCTGTCGTCCACTTTCAGAGAGCTTGTCTGAATTTCCTGTCAGAATGTCCTCCCAAAATGGCTTCTAGAAAATTGTTATAAAATGGCTTGAATTGCACCAGAAAGAACAACTCTTTTCTGTTTTTCTGGAAATACAATTCCTGGCAAAATGTCCTTCTCTTTTATTGAAAACGATATCAGCTAAGTGATAGCAAGGCAGCAAGTGTTTCAAAGTTTGGCTCCATTCCAAAACTCCATAAGCTACCTTGCTGTGTGTTGTCCATGTAGACAGCACTCAAACCATTGGAAATGACTGATTTGCAACATTGTACATTGGCAAGAATGGATACAAGAATAGATAAATACTTTAAAATGATACTGTAAACTTCTCCCCATTCATGTAACTCAAAGAGGGTCACTGCAGCATATTCCATATATAATAAACCTACATTAACTGTAATCAAAAAATATTTATAATCAAACTTCCTTTTATGTCATCTACCATCTTGCGAGTCACAATGCAATCTGGGATTTCCTTTTCCAAGAAACATGCATGCAAGGGTGCCTTAAGCTTGGACCAAAACATTTTAGAAGGCAAGGCAGCATCATTTTGTTGCCTGTTGTTTGGAATAGCCGTAGTGTCATGAGTGCACCTATGTTACTTTAAGGTGTTTCCTACATAGACAGTTAGGATTTGGAACTGCTAATCTCTTTAGTGATCCATGCTTCAGCTCAGGGAGGTTGTTGAAACTCTCTTGCTCTCTGATGGCACAGATGCAAAACAAATACAAAAAAATGCAGTGTTGTATTATGAAGCAAAATCTCCCCACATTCATCTCTCAAATGTTGATTTAAATGGCAAACTGATCTTTTCACAGTTTCTTCTGTTCATAAGTTGGTGTTATAGTTTAAAATCTACTGTCCAGACTGAGTATTACCTCCTTTCTAGGAAAGTTAAGTTGTTGGTTTGAGATTAAGCTCTGTATCTTTTATTTGAGTATTTGGGGGAGTGAGTCTATATTATTATATATCATTATTTATTTTTTTTTGCAACTCAAAGCTACTGTATTTTATAGGTTCCTTGAGTAAAAGGATTTGTAATACCAAGTCATCTGCCAGAATCTGTGACTGCAATGCATAATTATTTAATACTCTGAAATGTTATGAATATATAAATATATATATATATATATATATATATTTTTTTAATATAAAAATACTTCTGTGGCAGAGAATAGCTCTCCACCATATGTCTATGTTGACACAATAATTAACTATATTCAAGTATAAAGCATGTAATTATTTACATTTTCTAATAACCCTGTTATACCCCTGTGCCATTATCATATTCTTTTAAATAATCATGCCTTGTTTTCATTCTTCATCATTTCAATAAGTATTGTGGGTGGGCTGGTGTAATTAAAAATAATGAGAAAGCCATGTGCGTTCATGTCAGCATGTCTTTACAGGCCAGTTTGTTTTGTGTGTCTGAAAAGCTTTTTCAATTAAATTTCTATTAAAGCGATTTGGATATTTGACACATTTAGATATGTAATTGACTGGAATCAATAAAATAACCCAAAGACCGGACATTTTCAACGGCGTGTGTGTCTGTTGCTTTTAAAATTAAACATTTTTAATTGAACAAGAATTCAATATTAATTTTCATTGTAGACACAACATTGACAGTTACTTTGTCTGTTTTTATCTGCCAACAAAATAGTTCCAAATGTCATAATTGATTTAATTATTGCAAAAGTTAGTAAGTCATTAGAACAAATCAGATGAATGATTCAGTGGCTTACTAGACAGGTGCTTTATTTGTTCCTGAATTAAATTAAATTATCATTTTGATTGAAAAAGAAAAGAAAAGTACTTTTCTGGAGGTGAATATGAATATGAATTTGTGCGAACATAAACACATTTAGCATGCATTCCCTTTCATAACAAACATATCCCGCTGCATCTTCAGCGGCTCAGATGTCATTCATCATACTATACATGCAGTTTGCTGACAGTTCTGGAATATCGCACAAATATGCTTATTTCAAAACATATAATATAGTTTGAATGATCGTTCCAACTCAGGCTCATTGGAAATACTGTGTGCGCCCTTATATACTGTACATTTCTGAAACATCATAATTACGTACCTTACTGCACGTTTCGCCGCAGTTTCAAAGTGAAATGTCCAGAGAGTGGGGGCCAAAACACACATTTAATACTTGACCGTGGCACATTTGTATTTAGGTTGGTACAGGTATGTATTGCAGTGTTTTTATGATGCTGCTTGAGGTACGTTTTGCGGTCATTCAGAATTCAAATATCCAGTGAGTGTCGCTATAAGATTAATCCTCTATCTTGCTGGAAATACCCCCTATCCCAAACCTAAATCTACCTGATAGTGTTAACAAATGCAAAAGTAATGCTTCTGTAAATAAAAGTACAAAAAGCGAAAACGTATTCACTGATGCAACATATGTTAACTTCCTTGCGCTGATTTGCAATGCCACATCACGCAAGCTACAGTACCAAGTAAACCTAGAAAAACTAGAAAACCCATACACATAAGGCTGTATATGTGACGACAACATTCGAAAGTATCAGTTTTCAAATTTTGCAGGATGTTAAAATTGTTTTTAAGTCATAGCATACCATTCTGCAACTAATTGTGTGAAAATTTGCCTTTATTAATCACAAATGTACCTGTATATCATAATTTTGTATGAAAACGAATACAAGTTGTGGAGGTTTTTTACTGCCTCTACTGTTCTAGGGCAGACTGCAACATCCAGGGGGCGTGGATGGATAAAGATCCAACCACACCCTCCTTAATATACCTAAACCTAGCTTGCTCCACCCCTAAACCTACCACTCTCCACCTCCTAGATGTCCAAAATGATTTATGATTTTCCCAGTAATAAATAGAACTTGAGAGGCTGTGCACATCCAACTTTCAATTGGGAAACTTAATTCCAATAACACGTGAAGACAGCATTAAACAGGCTAAATTACATATTTCAAAATGATGCAATTTACCAAATGGTGACAATAATCGATTGCTTCAAATCCATTTGATCTATTGCTGATAAAGTTGATTTCTCTTCTTTTGCAATTCAGTAAATTACTGTAATTACTGCTGAAAACATAGACCTTGCAGTTCATGCACATTTTATATGTACATTTTTCCAGATGTCATTAAACATTAAATGAACTGAAGTAAAAGAATAGCAAACCATATGGGTAGTTATGTTTATTTTTATTGTAGGGGAGCTTTTCCACCCCTAGTAGCTACACAGCTGGATGTGGAGTGAGGTGTTAGGGCCAGAGCTCTGTGTTGTATTGATTGATGATAGCAGTTCTCCTGCCTGCATCCAGAGATGTAGAGAAAGTATTTTTTTAACAGCCAAGCTCTGACAGAAACAAGATCACTGCATTCGCTCACCGATGCAAATACACTCCAACACAGCAGTCTGCTGATCCCAGTAAATCTCCCAGACTCCTTCAGTAATCAGCCCACGTGTTCAGTTATTATTGCGTGCAATGATTTGCCTCTTTCACCTATCTACTGACCCCTCACAGGACACTGTCAATGACAGCTGTTGCAGCAATGATTGACTATGTCTCACTGAAACCTTCAGCCAATTATTGCTCCTCATGGAGAAATGCTGACATGAAAATAGGTTGTTGGGGGTGGTGATAAGATGTGTGACTCTGAAGCTGGTGACCACCACCGCTGATGGTCGGGCCCACACAGTATCTTTAGCTGCATATGTTGACAGATTTCCACAGTATTGGAATAACCATCATTCACAAAGTTTAATGTGACTTTTGGGATCAAAAGATGTTCAAATATCTGATCATTTCTCCATACTTTCACCTAATAAGAGCAGAGCCGTGTTCAGATATAAATCAAGATTCTATGGTATACATTCTAGAACTATGATTGCTTCTAGAGAGTGAATTAATTTCAGAAGTATTTTATAATTATTAATATAATGAAATAAAATTAACATTGACATTTAAAACTATTCATTTAAAGCTGTTCATTATTATCTTGTGGTTTAACTTATCAGACAGCAGTTTGTGTTATAGCACTAAATGCTGTGACTTTTAGGGCAGCAACATAACTAAACACTGAAACATTGAAGAGCATTAGAGGGCGTATACTGTACACAGCAGGTGAACCATTCTTCTTTTCAAAAATGTCTGGAGCTAACAACTAAATAAAACTGAATGCAGAAGTTGTTAGTTACGTCAAATTTTTTTTTTGACGATTCCTAGCCCTAACTTCAAAACTATTTTACCCCAGTGCAAGATTTGTAAGAAAAACATGTTGACGTGTGCAACAACACATAACTAGCTTCATTTGTATGGCTTTTCTGAGGCTGTAAACTTGCTTGTTACCTCACCTGGTAGAGCAATGCAGAGCGCACAGGTACGACTTGTGAAACCTAAGCCAGATTTCACATACAAAATAGCAAGGTAAAAGAGCATGGTAGTTTCAGCCAGTAATTTTCTTTCATTTTCTTCTGTTAACACTAAGGGTTATAAATAGAAGCTTGTTTCCACCACTGAAAAAGATATTGCGACTTTTGTGAGATATGAAGTCAGAATTGCGAGATATGAAGTTATGATAAACAATTGTGAGTTATAAAGTCCAATTTTGAATGGGGGAAATTTCACAATTGAGACTTTATAACTCGCAATTCTGACTTTGTATCTCACAAAAAAAAAAAAAAAAAAAAAAAAAAAAAAAGTTGCAGTAACCTTTTTCATTCTTTTTTATTGAGTGGCAGAAACAAGCTTCCATAGATATGTTTAGGTGAGGGTGTAGACAAAATTTTATATAATTCATAAATGTTAGTGAGAATTACTCACCGGACATTTATATTCTGAACTGTTGCAATACATACAACAATCAACATTAAATGGCATTGCCAGATTCACATTAATCTCTTCTAGATAAAACTGTGTGAGCTTCAAGCATGACTTAATTCGAAAGTCTTGTGAAACATGCAATAAAGACTATGCATGTCATATAGTGTCCTATAGTGCAAGCCTGATTGTTCCTCGGATGTTCCTGGTTTGTTATCTTCTTGAATAAAGTTTTATTTGCATTAGGATTCCCTCGCTGCCTTATTGCATCATTACAAATCTTAGCATACTGTTAAACATGCCATTAAATGTATTTAGGGAACAAAGGTAGTGGATGATGAAATAAAACTGCACCCTGTAGAGTTCACCTTTTAAAGAATTTTTGCTTCTATCAAATCAGCACATTCTTAAAAAAAATAAATAAATACTGTATTTATCTATATACTGTATTTATGATGGCCACCAATTATTTGTGGCTTTAGTAACAGCAGCCTTCACAGTGATTCAGCATAAAGTTAGAATCAGCAGAGCTTTTCATATTACATAAAAAATACAATAAATAACCATATTCAGCAGACCATGCAAAACTCCAACTTGTCTGATATGACTGTCCTCGCATTACCTTCTCAAACGAGGCATGTTTCCCTGCTGAACAGCTTTAACAGGAGTTTTATGTGTATTCAAAGGCCATGAACTCATTTGCTCTACCCCCTAGGAGATTTTCACATTTTTGGAAGGAAAAATAATAAGTTGAATCAGTAGGTACCTATTCTGTGGCGTATCAGTGGCTCTGCCATCATTAACTGGCTCATTAAGCCTTTCTGGCCAACTGTGAATGTCTCCTCTAATCTCTGATACTCCCAAATTTAGATGTATGTTCTGCTCGGTACATTTCACACACCATGGGCTCTGTGGTTTTACCGTCACCATTGAGCCCATTTGTAAATGAATGGGATTATTTCAGTCAGTGAAGGAGGAATAAAGAAACAGATGTATGTGCTTATTAAGGACACAGGACATGATGAAGTCCAAAGGTGTCCATGTCCAAGTGTTTCTGCAGTGTGCTGTTTACTTAAACTGTGTTTTTGTATGAGACGGTCATATTTCATGTGGAAATAAGTTAATGCAGTAGTTCGAAACAGCTCAAATATGCATGTTACATACAACCACAAAAGAGCATTTGCTATATTTTTACAGTATATTATTTTTCTATTTTTATTTTATTTTTTTCAGACTTGTGTGAACCTCCATACAGTGTCATCTAGCAACCAATTATGTTTTAAGTTCGAATTTATATCAGTTAATTGGCCTAATTAATATTCAGTGGAACAACAAAGGAGTCCCACTTGATTTGTTCCAGTTTTAATTGAACATATCTTAGCTCATAATCAAGCTATGTGATATGCATCTTTTTAATCATGCTTGTCCACTTAAAGGCACCTTCAAACTCTTACCCAAATCTACCACAGAGAAGAGATAACAAGCTTCAGTGGCACAGAGCGTTTAAAAATAAAAATTCAAAATGATAAAGACGAATGGGCATCAGAAACCAGAATATTTAACTTCAGGAACAGACAGAAAGAGACCTGACAGGTCAGTCCTGTTCATTTTGCATCTTGCAAAAAAAAGAAGAATATATATATATATATATATATATATACACACACTGTCTATTTCTGAGTTCTTTATCCCTCTGTGTTGTGTATGAAAATTCAATTAGTAAACATTATAGTTATGCTCAAGAATTAAACATGTATAGCTGTCTTTACAAAGTGCTTAATGACTATTAATGTTGAACAATGTTCTATAAATTATGATAATTTACTAATGGTTAATTTATGATTCATAGGGTGAAGTTATAATAAAATGTTGCCAAAAGGTGCTAAAGAAAATATATCATATTTAGTTTATTTATTTATTTAATATTTAATTTAAGCTACCCCCCCCCCCCCCATGTTCTCATGAGAGTTACAGACATTATTCCGTACCCTATTCAGAGAAGGTTGCAGGATTGATGCTGGAGGAATCATGCCTCTTCACTGTATCGCCAATGTGTCTAGGAGCAGAAATGAGCATGGTAATATTACCTGTCCTTCTGTCACCACTTTGATTCAATTTGATTTCATGCTCAAGATGAAACACTCTCAGGGCTATTTGAACCAAGGCCGATATTCATTTAGATGGGAAGTGTGATAGGACGAGAGGAGAGCTGGGAGCGTGATTAATTCTCTTACTCCGCTCATACTTGTATTTCATTACCAAGGTGACAGAGGCCACCACAGCTTTTTGCGAAAACAGGACGCAATCAGTTTTGCTTAGATACAGATACGATGACCTACAGGACACAATTAGATGTTGTAGTACTGTATAACAAAATCTGAAAAAAGAAAATGCATGCTAATGTGGACCAGTAATGTGTGCTGTGATAATCCAGGTGATCTCATCCATATTGTTTATTTATACCATGCATTCTTTTCGAAGAAACATGGACTTTTCGAAGAAACTGAAATATCTAATATCAGCATGCAAACATAAATGCTTTTACCAGGACACCTTTCAACTTTCAAAGCAATTAGCATACCTTCTTTTTATATAATAAAAATAAATAAATAAATAAATCAAGTTAAGACACTGTTATTGCAAATTGATTTACAAATTAAATCCAGATGAGTCTAAGAAGTCATCTGCATTTCTATGGCTGATTTTAATTACCATCAAAGCTTGCTTGTTATGAAATATAAGATAATAATTACTGTTTGAAACATTTATGTGTGCTGTCAAATAAATTTGATAACTTTAAAATATTTAATAACTTATTAGAGTAAAACTATCCTATAAATTATATGAAAGTAATAGTTTTAATTGGCTGAAAAATGTAAGTACATGATTTAAACATCAAAAGTGTAATATTTTAGAGGTATATTGTAATTTTAGTATGTTTATTTATTTGCAGCAAGATGTCTAAAAAATAGCAAGCTGAAATTATTACGCTGATTATTATTTATACGCTTATCATTTTATGAACAACCTTATGAGCAATGAATAAATGATATGAACACTTCAGATCATTTCTACATTTATTTGGGTGAACCTTTTCCCCCGTCTTCTTAGTGTGAAGAACATTTTAATAAACACTTTTCCACTATAAAGAACCTTTTGTGCATTGAAAAGGTGCATTGAAATTGATTTCAAAGTGTTTATCACCTGTTATTCTTGTGGAATGTGTAAACGTATTGTCAGTTGTAATCAAAAACAAGCCACAGCTGTTCTCTGTAGATATTAAATAGTAAGTAACCCATAATATAGCGAGAGCAACAGAGGATTATTAAAATGCACAGTATGACATCAATCTATAAAGCTTCTAGATGCTGCACTTTCAAAGGACCAGACAAAGCGGGATGAGGTAAAAGCAGGTAGCTGGAAAGAGCACATCCCGCAGTTTAGAAGGCATTAGGGACACTGAGATGCGATTTAGACTAAGAGTTCAAAATTAAACTACTGCTGAGCAGAGTACTCTATCTGAAAATTTATAAAAGATTTGTTTAGTCAAAGCACACAAAGCAATATTTGTCCACAGCCATTTAGGTGCTGGCAGAAAGCCAGAAGCACTGAATGTTTAATATATTTTATTAACTTCAGATTGGAGAATACTAATGCTAATTCTTACTTTTAAAAGACGTACATTCTGCACACATGCTGTTAAGAGGGCTGGGGAAGACTGATCAAAGCTGCAGTGAATTTCCTCGACATTGCAAGGCAATTCATGCCTCATTTCTCTAGCAATCCATAATTTAATAGGAATATGTGTTAATATGTAATATATATCATTTATATCAGCAGCAAACCATAAGGCAAAACATGAAATTCCTCATAATACTGTCATTAGGAAAAGAAAACAAAAAATAATAATGCTTGCAGTGTATTTCATGCCCTTGTTACCATTGGTTTGCTCATTAAGGATGGCAATGGGTTATGCATAGTTTTAAGAAGAAATATCTTACTGAAGACTTTAGATATACAAAGATGGTGCACTTATATTATGCTATTTGGGTGAGCGTTCAACATGCAATGTAGCACAATATCCAAACTTCTAATTAAAAAAGTTAGTGCATCACAGCCAGTGTTCAGATACGCATGCATATAGGACTGCACATACTGTCTGGTCTATCCTGAAGAGAAAACTTTTTAATGCTGTCACAGCTTCATGTTTCATGTATGTAAGTGGAACGTGAATGTGAAATGGAACCTGTAAGACCTTCATTCATCTTCGGAAAACAAATTAAGACATTTCTGATGAAATCTGAGAGCTGTTTAAAATACTCCAGGTCCAGAAATGCAGTAAATACATTAGAAAAATGTCCATGTGTTTTGCGATGCTACAAGAATAAGTTTTCTGTGCAAAGAAAACAAAAATAACACAATTTACTCAACCATTCTTCTCCCTCGAGTTAAGTATTCCACTATATTAGAGAATATCACAACGCGTATACACACTTTCCCTAAGTGTAAGCAGTGATTATTACGCACAGGGGTGTGCTTTCCTTCCCGAATGTAAAAACGCTCAGTGGCGGTCCCCCTTTTAGCCAACCCCCAGCCCCCTTCTTTTTTTTTGTCCATTTTAACATTTCAAATACCATTAAAAAAAAGAATTTATTTGGAATAAAAATGAAAGAAATACTCAAAAAGTAGGGTTAAGGAGGGTTTTATTTACTCAATAAAGGTGTCAACCATGGCATCTATTTAATGATCTGAATCAAAAAACATAAAAACATTTACACTCAATAAGTTGCATTTGGTTTTATAATGCACTTCAATACTGAGGTGCAGATAATTGTCACCTGCAATAACTGGTACAAATATCAGAAAATGCTATGTGCACTTGGCATAAATAGCCACTGCCAAAAAATAATGATCCCAAAACTTATTATCCATGTAATTGTCAGATATGAAAATTATGTAGCAATAATTGATTGATGAAGAATAGTGTATGCTGTTGGGGGTTTTTTTTGTTTGTTTTTTGAAAGATTGGCCTAAATTTGTGATTTGAAGAAATAATTTCAAAAACTGATTTATAGTATTCTAAATTGATTCACAATTATTGAAATGACTACACTATTCATTATGTTTCATGTTTTATAACTGATTTTTATATTCTACTGCAAATATGTTTTGGTTTTGTATTGTTGTGTATACAGGATAATTTATTAGTAAAAAAACAAAACAAAAAAAGACCCACACTTAGCGTCAGATAGCGCATTTTTGCATGTGCATAGTCAACCCAGTCTCATATAAAAACGTACCCTGACCACGTTAGTTCAAAGTGCAAAACGTAGAGGGGTTACAATAATGGCCCTTGAATTGTATGACTGTTACGTTTTTTGTCACGGTTTGAATTGTATGACTGTTAC
>JAUMHR010000075.1:3720700-3731851 GCA_032361145.1 Enteromius fasciolatus | reverse complement strand
CGTTATTGTAACCCCTCTACGTTTTGCACTTTGGACCAACGTAGTCAGGGTACGTTTTTATATGAGACTGGGTTGGCATAGTGTTCTGCGCCCTCGCGGTGCAGAAATGCTCCCTCACAAGAATGGTTTTCCGCGCATGGATAGGTGTACGTCTTTTTTTTATGTGCACTAGATTTGAAACTAGGCTTTCATTTTGGGTGAACTATTCCTTTAATGCCAGTTTTTCAGGAAGTGACCATTTTGCTCTCTTTGACTCATTTGATGGAAACAATTCTTTATTTGTAAATGTTTTATGCAATATTCTTGCCCATTAGTTAAATTTGGAAACATAGCTGTTGAAGAATGCAAATTTAAAAAAAAAAAAAAAAAAAATTTACAGATTGGCCTTAAAATAAAGCGCAAACAAGGAATGTGAGGTTAAATATATTTTTAAATAATAAACTCAAAGTTTACTTTGTTTTTATACAGTTATTTACAAAAAAATTTTCTTTTTGACTGTTGTGGAAACTAACTAATTCTAAACAAATCATTAAAAATGCCGTTTCTTTCTGCAGGCTGAAATTAAGGCAGAAAAATAAGCAGTTCTTTTACGGCGACTCACTGCCTGTTGCAATCTAGGCCTCCATTAATGGAGCTCTAAAGCACAGTCATTCCACGAGCTGCAGAATTAGTTAACGAGTTAAGTGTTTACTTTCATTTTTCCATTTCGTGTGCCTTTAGTTTCCAGAGAAGTCGTTCAAGCAAGGATCGTCAAACTGTTAACATGAGTAATATGTTAATTGTATCTAATGTCCTCCTCCGGAAAGGCATTTCAAACATTTCTTCCTCAACCGTTTAATTAGTTGCATTGAAGTTTTTGTAATAAAGCAGGATTAGCCAGAAGGCCTAAAATGTATTGATTGTAGATGTCCCAGCGTCATTTAATGAGTGTGTGCGTTTTGTTAATTCACATTTTGAATTGTCTGTGAATTGCTGTTGCCATTTAATTATTGCGGAGTCACAAAATATCCCCTTAACATCAGCAAAATGGTGTAAAAGTGGCGTGCAAAGGCAAGAATGTAATCCTCACTCACATGTAATGGCTTAGTAACACCGTACAAATTTGCATCGAACAGTAATTAGGCCCCTTTTATTTAGAATGTAATGTTTTTCCTGAAGATAGCAAAATTGTTTTGACACAAGGCTCTCCCTCTGATTTTCCTCATGCATGTATAAATGCTTGAAAGATTCTGATAATATTGTAATGTGTTTTTTTAATGCTAAAAGCCATTTTGCCTTGCTGTTTGAGACCCTTAAAGGAATCACTTATCCCAAAAAATTACACAAAAGAATAAAAAAGTAATTATTTTCTCGCCCTCAAGTCATTGCAAACTTCTATGCTGTTGTTAATTTATTTATTTAATTTATTTGTATTTTATTTTTTCTCTATGAAATACAAAAGGAACACATCACAGTGACCAGTAGTATGCATGTAAAAGTTGAGTATTTTTGCCATGTTTCAACATACATTAAACATGCACACTTGAAACACTCAACATAATAGAAAATTATGACAGAAATATATTCTTTAAATTTGTGATGAACGAGCATGATCTCACTATTTAATGAGTTTCCAATTTGTAGTATTTGTACGATTGACCTACTCCTAACTCCATTCCTAAAACTACCCATCACTAGGGTTTTAGACAAATTATACAAAATATCATACAAATTTGTATGAATTAGTACGAATTTGCTGCCTCGAAAAATACAGTACGTAAAAATTAGTCTTAAACTGTGTTGGATGAACTAGTCCTTTCAATGTATCGCTGGGAGATGTACATGAAACATTGGCAACATTAACTTAAAACCTGTTACGAATGGAGGATGCGAGGCGTGCAAGCTCACGTGCAAAACAGTGTTTAATAAGGATCAGAGTCGGAGTACAAAAGTAGATCGCCGGCAGACAGGGTTAGTGGAGACAAAGGCAAAAACAGAGTTGAAAACAAGGCAAGAGATCACAGTACCAGGCAAACGGAGTCCTTAGGGAGAGGTAGAGGGGTAGTCCAAATCCAGGCAGAAACAGTACACAGAAAATCCAACAAACAGAATGACCAGAAACTAGGAACACGAAGGAATATTACAAGGAAACAATAAACAACAAACCATGATTAACACAAACACAAGGAGGTTTTATACTGTAGAAAGTAGGTCACAGGGGTGGAGCAAACAATCAAACACCTAGACAACTGACGAGTGGGCGGAGACATGAGTTCAAGGAATGAGTCCGGGCATGTACACAGAGACAAACACACACAGAGTTCGTGGAGTGCCCTCTTGTGGCCTGAGCTGGCCCTCCAGCTGATCATGACAAAACCAGTGTTATTATAATCGTTTAAATGGTAGCTTAATATACTTTCATTATTTTCTTAACCTCAAGTTGACAAGTTATTTTCCAGATTGTTGGTAACCCAATGGTTGACTGCAACAGTCTTCAAAATATCGTCTGTGTTTATTAGAAGAAAGAAACACATTCTGTTTTGAAATAAAAAGTGAATAAATGATGACAGAATAATCATGCCTCTTTAACAGTTGAGTCGTAGTCGTGCAGATTTATTTGCAAAATCTCTTTATTGCAGGCAACAGGCAAGGTCGAAATCAGTGGGCAAATAGGTACAGTGGAGAATGCAAGATCGAGGTCAACAGACAGGCAGGAGGGTTGAGGCAGGCAGAAAATAATCAGCAATGGCAGAAATGGGCAGAGGTCAGAACAATAGACAACAAACGCGGGGAAGAATGCTAGGCAAGACAATGCTACACATTTGTTATGGATGAATGGAGCAGTTAAATACTGATGCTGCGTCCGAAATTGCATACTTCCCTACTATATGTGACCCTGGACCACAAAACCAGTCATAAGGTAAAATTTTACAAAATTGAGATGTATAAATCATATGAAAGCTGAATAAATAAGCTTTCTATTGATGCATGGTTTGTTAGGATAGGGCAATATTTGGCCGAGATACATCTATTTGAAAATCTGGAATCGGAAAAAAATACTGAGCAAATCACCGTTAAAGTTGTCCAAATTAATATCTTATCAATGCATTTTACTAATCAAAAATGACATTTTGATATGTTTACAGTAGGAATTTTACAACAAATCTTTCATGGAACATGATCTTTACTTAATTTCCTAATGATTTTTGGCATAAAAAAAAAATCAATAATTTTGACCCATGCAATGTATTTTTGGATATTGTTACAAATAAAACCCAGCGACTTAAGACTGGTTTTGTGATCCAGGGTCACATATAGTACACAAAAAACGCGAGTTTTGCGAGGCGAGTAATATGTCCAAATTCAGTAGGAGAGAAGTACCCGGATGACCTACTGCTTCCTCCCAAATTCTGTATTACTCATCCCATGGACACTTTCCTATCCCATGAGGCTCCGGGAGAGGAAGCGTCATATTCAAAAAATGGAAAGTGGACACTTGAAATGAGCCGCAACCTCAGAAAAAAACGTTGTTTATTGTGATTAAATTACACTGGTTTATAATCTAAACAAACAATCTAAATAAACAGATGACTTATTGAAAGTTTACATTTCTGCGCTGTTGTGTTGACGCATGACATGTGACAACATCCATGTAGCGGATGTAGTACGTCCGAATTCCACATTCATACTATATAGAACATACTTTTTAACGGTTGGGTAGTGTTTATCTAGTGTGATTTATTAGAAAAACACTTTTTAGAGAAAAAAAAATCTCTTAGTGGTTCTGTGATTCAAAAGTCACATTTTCAAATTGCAAATGGTGCTTTAAGACAGCATTCAAACTGTAAGATTTACTTGAGTCAACACTGATTTTCAATGGAATGCATCAGATATAGTCTTGCCTCCTGAAATGTCTCATTCCATCTGTATATTGCCACAAAGTAAACATTTTTTTTTTTTTTCTTGTCAACTAATATCAAATGTGTGCTGTTGTACTAAATATCAGTCACAGCTAATTGTCTGTAGGCATAATTCAACACAGTCTCACAATCAATTCGTAGGTGTTCGTACGAGGTGCCAAATACGATTTGTCTAAAACCCTGTGACAGGTAGGTTTAGGGGAGGGGTTACGTTTAGGTCATTCGTACAAATTTATACAAATTGGCAACTCGTAAAATATGTACGATTTAGAAGAAAGTCGTGAGGTCGTACGAACCTCGTAAAATATGTACGAATTGCCATTAGATAAGGTTGGATAATTACAACATCTGTATGTTTAGAATATATGTTCTATATATCTACATCTATATGTACAGCATGAGTGAAATTTAATTTCATTTATGTTCCTGAATGTTTAGCATTGCTATTGCATAGAGATTTTTAATAATGCTAATATGGTTGGTTTATTTTTCTGTGACACAATTTGTCTGTGAAAAAGACTGGCACATACTAATTGGGACATAGATTCTCAGTCTCTTAAAGCTTTGCGCGCACACACTCACGTGTGTGTGTGTGTGTGTCTGGGGGATCTGAAACAGCACAAGATGAAAAACTTTTTCTTTTTTTTGGAAGAAAGCCATAGTGTAGCACTTTATCTAAGTGCTGTTTGAATGAGTGACTGATGAATGCTGTGAAGCTGCTGTCCGTATTCACATGCTTGTGAGATAACAGTGAAAATCGCAGTGTGATAGGACAGAAACACAACAAAGACTGATTTCAATGAATATTTAGCAGAACACTGCTCTCAAAAGATGAAGGTATGGAGAATAACAACATTTTACAGCGGCAACAGAATATAATGGCTTAAAATATCAACCGTTTGTTCTCTAAATTAGGGAAGCATTAAAATTAACAAAGTTGATCATTAAAAAAGCATCACTGCTTTTCTCTGGCATGAAATGCTACATTTGAAAGTCAGAGCTTTCAAAAAAAAAAAAAATCAGAAATTGGTTTAGAAAATAATACATACTAATCTCATACTCATATAAGCCAAATGAGAAACTACACAAGAAACACAATGAAACACAAGAGAGAAAAGAAATGTTCAAAATAAACACAAAATATATATTTTTTACTTTTTAATATTTAAAAGGCTCAGTTGAGGGGAAGATTATATCATTTTTAAATTTTATCTATTTTAAAAGATTATCTATTTAAATTTTAGTCTGCTCTTGACAGGTTTACAAGGACATAAAAGTCAGTACATGATAGCAGATTTTTTTAAAATTATTATCATTTATTTATTTAAGTAAATATTCACTTAATATTTGAAATGGCTAATCTATTACTTAAGTTAAATGTTATTTCAAAGCTGCGTGTAATTGCTTCTTCTGCTAAACACAAAGAAAACATTTTGTAAAGAGTTTTCATAATATCTTACTAGAAATAAAAACTGGTGTAAAAGGACATGAGTAAATAAAGACAGAATTAAATGTTTAGGTAAACTATCAGTTTAACAGTTCACAGTCAAGGTGAAATTATTACTTGCATCACTTATCAAACAAAACCTGATTTTGTGTTTCAGAGTCACGCTCTGATCGATGAGTGATCGATTTGCATTCCTGTGATGCTGTGAGGTATTCACACTTACTCTGAAATACTGCTCTAATTCAGATGGTTATAAGTATAAATCTTGCCCTGTAGACCTCTTTCATCCAGCTGCCTTAGGCTCTTGCTTTACATAAGCCAAGTATGCTGTAAGAACGTGAATATTTTCCCTTTCTTTGCACATGGGATGTTGAATCTTGAAATATTGTGAGAGCTGAAGGGTTTCCACTCATTCAAAAAAGAGCCTCGTATTGCTTTTAGTTTTATATCAAAACTGTATATTTGCACAGTACAAACCACACACTATAAAATGACGATGTTTATATATATATATACACACTTTTATTCAGAGTGCCATTCATATATGTTATTACCAAATCAGTGGACTAATCAGAAGACACTGGAGTCATCGCAAGCTTTTGCCTAAAACAGCTAAAAAAAAAAAAAATACAATTGTGACGGTTGCGTCTTACATTTTTTTGACACAAAGGTGTGCTCTGTGTGAATGGTCCCTAGTCTAAGAAGAAAAAAGTGTACGTTATTTAATTTCATAAATTAAGCCTGACATGCTTGAATAAAGTGACTGAAATAACAAAAGGGGTGATGACGTAACACAAAGTATCCCCAGCTTTATGTAAAGTGGCCCACTATTTTTGAGGCTTAACAAAGTGTATTGTTACTATTACTAGGAAACCAAAAGTAATTTACAGATGGCAGGCAGAGTACTAAACAGAATATCACTAGTACAAATTAGCCCAAATGCATTATTCATTTATTTATTTTTTTAAGACTTAAATCTGGTTTCACATTTGTGACCCAGTGAAATGAGTCGGAAGTCGCAACGTTCCATTCTAAGATACGGGACAATAATGTGGAAAACTATTTTAAAATAATTTAAATTAACAGACATTCAGAAATAATCTCCCAAAGTTTCAAAAACCAGATAATTGAGTCAAGGATGACTATTAAAGTTGACTTATCCCGGTACCGAAATTATGCAATCATGTGCATTTATAAAATATTATGTTGGAGCACAAATATAGACATATATAGTATCTTTGTCAACACTTTATTTTGATGGTCCCTTTTAAACAATCTGTTGACAATAATAGCTTTG
Organism: Enteromius fasciolatus; assembly: GCA_032361145.1. Classification (NCBI taxonomy): domain Eukaryota; kingdom Metazoa; phylum Chordata; class Actinopteri; order Cypriniformes; family Cyprinidae; genus Enteromius; species Enteromius fasciolatus. Next base: position 3,725,208 of record JAUMHR010000075.1, on the reverse strand, counting down.
CACCTATGTGTCAACTAACTCTCATTACAATATTAGTACACTCTCTAATTAATATCTGCTAACTCTTTATTGTGATGTTCTCCCAAAAGACGAAGTAATTTTGAAAGTACATATCAACTTATTCTTACCCTAACCCTGCCAGTCTACTAATACTCTGCTAGCCCTCTATTGAGAGTTAGTACATATGTAGGTTCAATGTTAGTGATAATCAACAGAATACGTTAAAGGGATCATCAAAATAAAGTGAAACCGTATCTTTTGAAAGCTCACAATCTAAACATTTAAAATACATGCGTCAATATTACATTTATGTTACATAAATTCAAAATCTCAATTTAAACATTTGGGTCACTCTGACTCATTTTGCTGGATCAGGTCACATTTATCTCGAATAAGAGTTCAGGATTGTCTGTTTCAGGGGGCGATGTCTTAGTTTTGTTTTTGAAAATTTTATATTGTTAGAATGCCAGAAAAAGTAAACCACTAAAACATAATAGTCGTTGTTTTCTATGCTTGATCTTAGTTACTCTTCCAGAGAACAGCCTGAGACAATACATTCTCTGAAATCAAAGCTTTTGTAACATGCACGCTTCACAAACCGAGTCTGCAAGCTGGAGGAATTTAGTTTGTTATTGAAGTACGAACAGGCAAATGATCAGAGCTCTGCCGAGGCTTCTCGTCGCTGCCAGCTATTTACAAGCAGCCCAGAACTCGTCCTGAAATCTCCAACAGGCAACTTTAACAAGTTTGATGCTGCATCCTCCCAGCTAACACTCAAGCTCTTCAGGCTGTTGCACTGTTTATAAGTGAAGCTACCTAATGATAATAGCTTAGCTTCAGTCATGTATGAGCTACAAATATGTTGTTCCAACCGTTTCAATACAATCACTGTCCCATCTACTTTACATCTACTGTACTCAAATATTGCCTCAGATGTGGTTCAAATGCTTCATGCTGATGCCATCAGGACAAAATATATTGTTCGTTGCACCACGCTGGTTTTACATTAGACAAGTGGCGACCCCAAGCAGAATATAAATTGTTTAGCATACAAGTAAACAATCATTGTTAAAATAAAATATTGAATTGCATTTCCATGAACTATGTGAGTCTAACAATATACACAATGAATGAATGAATGACACATTTTTATATAGCGCTTTACTGTGTAAATACTGTGTACTATTTCCATGCACCCAAAGCGCTTTACAATCATGTGTGGGGGTCTCTCCTCAACTACCACCAGTCAATGGATGGGGATTACTGGGAGGCCATGATAGACAAGGGCCAGTGGGAATTTGGCCAGGACACCGGGGTTACACCCCTACTCTTTACAATGAGTGTCATGGGATTTTTAATGACCACAGAGAGTCAGGACCTCGGTTTAATGTCTCATCTGAAAGAAGGTACACTTTTGACACTGTGGTGTCCCCGCCACTGTACTGAGGCATTAGGACCCACACAGACCACATGGTGAGCACCCCCTGGTGGCCCCTCTGACACCTCCACCAACAGCAACCTAGCTTTCCCAGGAGGTCTCCCATCCAGGCACTGACCAGGCTCAACCCTGCCTAACTTCAGTGGGCAACCAGACCTGGGCTGCAGGGTGATATGGCTGTGGCCTCAATGATATATTATTTCTTTTATATTGTACATAAATGTTTCTTGAACTTTTTCATGATGAAATTATGTGTGTGAAGTAAATTATATATCAAACATTCATTGAGGTGTTTTTTTTGTTTTTTTTTTCCCAAATATAATATTTATTTGAACAATAAAAATTCAAATCTGGTCAATGCATTTTTTATGATGATGAATATTAATACTTATTAATACTTATTTTTGTTTCTACATTTTCCCCTATATCACCCCCTTGGAGGTCACTGGAGCACAGTATGAAAACCCCCATGACCTATACCTCCTAAAATATTAGTTAAATGTGAAGGCAAGGATCCATTGAACAAAGCACACCCATTCAACAAACTGCATGGTAGTTGGTAAACCCTTACTCATTGCATCATCTGTCTTTCTCTTTTATGTTGAAGCTAGGCCTTATGGGATTTTATGGGACTTTGAATTGGTCTCAAGATCAAGGTGATATAGTCTCCCATATCCTGACTTTACATTAGCAGTGTAAACCCTGGTCATGCAGTTTATTCCACTACCTGTCTTTGACATGAGAAACAACTGATTACAGTTTTTGTCCGATGACATTTAGAGGCGGGTAAATATGAAACACATAATAAGTTTTGCATTCACACAGTATTGTGGTGGTAGTAGATGTATTATAAGCTTTTTTAGAAAAAAAAACAAAAAAACTACTACTACTAAATCTACTGCTTGCTTCCTTATTCCCCCTGTTATATGTGTTTGTGTACATATGTAGACAAGATACTTTCAGCATTTTTGTATGTGCTGCATGTGTATCAGATGAAAGGGTGGGTGCATCAGCTAACTGTCATATATCCTCTTTAAGATGGCAGAAGTCAGACAGCAAAGGTGCATGCAGGGAAATTGAATCCTGTCTCACGTAATGCATCTGAAATTGTGCCTCTCTTGCATGTCGATATGGAACTGTTTATTGACGGGTCTACTTTCCTCCATCATTCATAACACCACTGCATTCACAGTCTTTACTGCCGCATCAAACCACAGATGAGACATTTCCCTGTCAAAGAGATGGACATGGACACGGATTCCATGGACACAAATATGATGCCTTAATAAACCTTTTTTTATATATGAACCTGTTGTTGACTGTGGACCAGTACGAGTAGTCAATGAAGATTAAAGGGTCAACAGACCTATTTTGTCACTTACTAGCATCGATGGTTTAAATTTTATATGCATTAGTTTTTGCAGAGCAAAAACCTTCACTTCCACTGAAACTATATGTTTCTTTCTTATTCATGCATTCTCCCCTAAACTGTTTGCTCTGAGCTAAAATAATGTTGTTTGTGTTATTTTGTTTAGTGCAGTGGTGTAAAGTACTTGAGTAAATGTACTAAATGTTACATTGTGATTATATGCGACAAGTCAGCATCTTTATCTCTTTATCTACCGCTGCTAATCTCTTGGGTGGAAGAGGCGATATCACCACCTACAGGATGCCAAAGGTAGTGGGGAGTGGCTTCTGGGGCTTCAGCCCGAATATTTTTTGCCCCAAATGTTTTATTAAAAGCCCCAGTTTCTCTATCTCTTCTCTCCGACAGCGAGCTCACCTCATGCACACTGCTGTCCTACATGGCCACGCCTCCTGTCAATCACTCAGATGCTCTCATCTGAGACGCCTCAGCGGTAGGGATGCGCGATATATAGTCTGCGATCGAGAATTTTGCAAAAACCATTTAAAACACTCGCATACATCACATGAAGTCCAGACTAGTGCACGCGCGCAAAATGATGTTTCGTTTCTGAATGAATCACCCGTTTGAATGACTCAGTTCAATCACAATGACTTGCTGCCATCTATTGGTTCAGTTCGATTTTTCCGACTTTTTCATGTTTCAATTAATTCAAAATATCAGTATTTAACGATTAATATTTAATATATCAAAACAATATTTATGCATTTGTAACTGCAGTTAAATTAATTAATTAATTATTTTGGATTAAACAGAGAGAAGAAATGCATCTAAATGCTGCTTCAGATACAGCTTTTGTGTTGCTTTAATTTGCTTGGTAACAGCACAAATGTCTTATTATTCTATTTCACTAATCAAATATAAGAATTTGACTCAAAGGATAATGGACACTTTTAGAAAAAACTCACTTTATAAAGGTAAAATTGCCCATAATTTGTACAAATAATTTAAACATATTGGAAAAGATAAACTTCTCTCAGTGTGAATTAAAAATGTGAATTAACTTCAGTTATTTTAAATTAATGAACAAACTATACCTTCTCTATTTCCAGAGATTTGATTGTTCATTGCAACATTTAATCTAATTTTCATGTTTAAGGATCTGTTATCTTGGAAAATAATGTATACTACTACTGCCTGGTGACTTGCTGTTAAACCTATATTAATATCCAATTTAGGAGCTTAAAACATCTTAAGATGCACACATTAAAGTCAGGAAAATTTTCCTCTGGGGAGTATGCTCCTGAATCCCCCTGATAATATAGATTTTGGGTCCTCTGTATTCACAAAAATATGTTGCTGAGCCCCGAATGTAAGCCCCGGGGGCTGTCGTGACCTAATGGATGTGTGTGTTCACGATGTGTGTGTGTATGCGTAGATGATCATTTCTTACTGCTGTGTGTGTGCACTTGGATGGGTTTAATGGAGAGAACTGTTGTTCTTGTTTTTCACATTTTCTATGAGTAAAATACTCAACAAGTTCTTTTAAAATGTGATACGTTAACCCCCGGTTTCACAGACAAGGCTTAAGCTAGTTTCAGACTAAATTGCATGTTTGAGCTGTCTCAGATATCTTGCTCTGACATATCTTAAAACATGTCAGTGTCATTGTTCTGTGTTAAGATGCACACCTGTAATATTTTC
>JAUMHR010000075.1:3673229-3685250 GCA_032361145.1 Enteromius fasciolatus | reverse complement strand
CCATGTGACAGTACTAAATCTAGAGTATGATTTCGACAGTGAGTAGATCCTGATACGTGCTGTCTAACCCCAATAGATTTCAGAATATCTAAGAAAGCAGATCCTAAAGCATCTTTTTCTTTATCAACATGGATATTAAAATCACCAACCATTAAGACTTTATCTGCAACCAGTACTAACTCAGTTAGAAAATCAGCAAACTCTGATTCTCTGAAGGAAGGTCGAATTATCCCAGCCGCTAGAGAATCAGAAATATATTTCTCCATGGCCTCCCTTTCGGGAGTAGAAAGCGAATACAACCTGCCTTTAGGGGGAGAAGCACCTGGAAGTAAATCTATAGCACAGTCATAGGGATGATGAGGAGGCAGAGAGGCAGCCCTGGACTTACTGAACACCTCCTTCAGGTCGTGGTACTCCGCATGCACGTTTGACAGGTTCACCAACTCAATCTGCAACGAAACACAAGAGACAGGAGCACAAGCAGACACAAGATATGAAGCATAAAATTCCTCACTCCACGCCGTGACAATACTCTGACCCCAGTTCACCGTCGGTTCATGCTTAACAAGCCAGGGATGGCCCAGTACCACGGGCTTTAAGGAAGATTCAGTCAGATTGAATGAAATTCGTTCCGTGTGATTACCAGAGGTGATGAGAGTCAGAGTGGGTGTGACGTGAGTGACACTGGGTAATGACTGTCCGCTGACTGCTCTTATGGTCAGAGGATGCTTAAGAGGATTCACAGGAATGTGGCACTTCACAGCAAATGAAAAGTCTAAAAAGCTCCCTTCTGCCCCAGAATCCACAAGGGCGTGACACTGCAATCTTACCGGGAAAAGAGTGCTTGATGAGGGTTTGTTGAAGTCTGCTCTACCCGTCAGCAGCCTCAGTTCTGCAGTCAGGCTCGATCTTTTACTGGACACTCTGGTAAAAGGTGGCCTGCATCTCTGCAGTAAAGACAAACCCCTCCTCCTTCTCCGTTCTCTCTCCTCCCAGGAAAGCCGAGCTCTCCCGACCTACATGGGTTCAATATCCGTGACGGGCAGAATCGTACGCTTCGTGTGCCTGGAAGTTTGCTCACTCACTGTGAAAAGATGAGAAAAACATTGAGAGCATTGCTGTACCTTCACATCCACACGCAGTGCTAGTTCAACTATTCCCTCGAAGTTCACAGGTAAATCCATCAGGCAGATCTCCTTCTGGATGTGATTGTTTAACCCATGCAGGAAGAAGTCCCATTGTGCCTCCTCGTTCCAGCCACACTCGGTCACCAGGGTGCGGAATTCAATAGAATAGTTGGAGACAGATCTTTTACCTTGCCAGCCACAGTGCCATCAAACACTGCTTTCATCTCTGTGGAGAGTGGTTCTCCCACACTGCTGTGCCCCATAAAGCAGAATGCCACCTTTCGCTTCCTCTGCGGCGAATGTCTGCGGCTGCAGCAAGAAGAACATGGAACAATTAGTTAAGAATGTCCGACACATATTTGGTTCAACGCCATACCTCTCCAGTGATGGTAAACGAGGTCAGTCAGGTGATCTTGGAGCTACAGGCGGTGTGGGTGTGCTAAAACATGGATATTTCAAGCAGTAGCTCCAGCAGCGGCTCAGTTGACGCTTCACTTATTGGTGTGTACACTCACATTGGGACCCTTTGTTTAGTCACAAGGCTTTAAACGTTGGCGATATTTGCACATGATATTCATCCCGGTGTGAACAGGCCTTAAGTAAGTTTCACTTTAACAAATTCTGTTATTCCTTTAACAAATTCTGTTGACAATAAATAACACTGAACCTACATATCTAATAACTCTCAGCAGAGTGTTAGTAGATTATTAGTAGACTAGTTTAGAGGTCAGGCTTAGAATAAATTGACATATACTGTACTTGCAAAGTTACCTACAGTCAGTAGAATATCTGTTGGGACACCATCACAAAAAAGTTTTAACATGCAAACAAAAAACAACCCACAGCAACAGTGTATATACATGTATGTGAAATTCTGCTTTAAACCTGGAGTACTGCATATTGCAATACTTTTTCAGTCAATTTAAAGCTTTAATAGCTTGGTTCCTTTTTATGGAAAAGAACAAAAAAGAGTTCCTTTAACTTCAGATGTGCCTTGTCAAACCTCATGAGTTCAGTTTGTTACTGTACTCTCCGCTCTCTTTTCTGCTCCTGTCAGGAGACCGGCTGCAGGGTGGCGATCAAAAGGATGGGGTGTCACTGATTCAAAGAAAGGTGGTTGTTCCGTCATATCTGGTAGTCAGTTACATCACCATTCAGCTGTCAAGTCAGTGGAAACACGGGCCAGACCTGAAAGAGTTTTGACCTCTCAGCCAGGTGTCTGCTCCAACAGCATAACTGTTTCAGGTGAACAGGGTAGGTAGAAAAAACGTGTACCCATTTCTCACCATCTCCCTCCCGACCGTGCTATCAAGGTTAGTGAAGACCAACTCGAGCAGAGGAGCATCATCCCATTATTTGTGTTTAATAAGTATTAGATTGGATAGCAGATGGATATGGTTTAAGAATGACAGTTTGACTTTTAATGCCATTGATGAGTGGGTTCACAGTCCGCATGTATTAGCTAATGGTGCGGTTCCACTGGCATCTGTTAGCGATGGTCCAGTGAGCTCACAATTATTCGATGCCATGGATCACTTCAGGAGCCCATTACAAACAAGTGTGTGTGTGTGTGGAATGCAGGGTCAATGTCTCATGACAGCGATTTCTCTGAAACAATCTCATTGGATTTCGCAGTTGCCTCATGCCTCACATCTTCTGGAGAAGCTGCCATCATTTTTGAAACACCAATAAAGGAAAATGATGTTGTGCGTGTCTTTTCTCATATGTCTTCACAGCCTTGTTGACCCTGGTAAATCACTGTATGCGCAAACAGGATTACCCAAAAACAGATAGCATTAATTTTCTGCTGTTATTGGTCAGGAGAGTATTATTGAATAAATCCAGAGCTGACAATATCCATGGTACATAATCAGTGATATATACAGATGCAATATATTCGAAAGATGAATATTGTCCTGTGCCAGCATTTTTTATTTTTTAAGTTTAATATCCCATAGGATTAATGTTCTGGCCACAATACAGAATATAAGCTGTAGATGCTAACTGACAATGACATTACGCAGTATATTCAAAAACCCTCTCATGAATATAATGATGAAGGGAATATTGATTTGATCTGGTTATGTTGTGGAATTTAGAAGTGGGCATGACATATTCTATTATTTTGTCCACTTTACACATTCTTTATACAATTATTTGTATCTTTGCAACTACACTTCAACTAATTCTCATTAATTTGCAACCACATGTCCACTATCTCTCAGAGTAGACTGTAGTAAGGGTAGGTTTAGGGTTAGTTGAATATGTTGACATATGCTTGCAAAGTTTCTGATAGTCAGTATGTTGTATGTTGGACACATCAAAATAATGGGTAACACTTTATAATAACTACACACTAAATAATGAATTGCCATTCTTGTTCATACATTTGTTCAAGAAGTGTGTTTTCGCTGAGAAGGTAAAATTAAAGTTTCAGTTCATATATCTGACTGTTTGTGTTTATTAAAAAAAATATATACATGGGAATTAAAATGTGAAAATTGAGTATGCAGTGCATTGTCAATGCATTGTGATGCATCCAGATATTGAGTTGAACCGAATCGATGACATAATAATCGTAACCGAACCGAACCATGAGACCAGTGTAGGTTCACACCTCTAGTGTCCACACAAGCTAACATTACATTTTCCCAAGCATTTCTGAGGCTTAAGCACAAATCTATACCATACCCAAATCATACACGGGCCAATACAGCCGCATTAATGTCAGTGACTTCTAACTGCGGATGGCAATGAGCTTTTTGGTGTTAGCGCCACTGTAACCATCAGCTGGATGTGCCAGCTCAGGCCACTGGAGGGCACTCCAGCGCCTGGGACTCCTGTTGTGTGTTTGTTACGATTCATTCATGTCCTCTGTGTTTCGCTATTCTGCTCTTTGATTATCTGTTGTCGATTTCTGCCTGGACCTGGACTTTCCCTCTGCCTCTCCCCAAGGACCCTGTTTACCGGTATTTCGACCTCTTGCTTTGTTTTCGACTCTGTCTTTGCCTGTGTCTTATTTAACATTGTCTGCCGGCGCTCAATTGTTTCTGTCCTGACCCTGAGCCTTTATTAAAATACTGTTTGCATTTGAACTCGCTATTTCTATTGTTCTATTGTTTCCGAGTTTATTCAGCTCGTGGAATGGTCAGGTCTCAACGACACCCTTCTGGCCTTGCTGTCCGTTTGCCCAGGTGGGCGTTCCCGCCACCTGATCCACCCTGGAAGGCGTTCCCACCATCAGCGCCGCCTCCTTCGCCCAGAGGGAGGTCTCCGCCACCTGCTCTGCCCAGTTGGGCTTCTCCGCCACCTGCTCCGTCCAGAGGGAGATCTCCGCCGTCTGCTCCGCCCAATAAGGGAAATATAGATATGAATATAAATAATTACTATTAATTATGATTAATTGCAATTATTTATATTAGCTGCCAGTAGTAACTGTAGCAGAGTTACATCAACTAATCTGTTCATTCAGCGAACACATAGTGTAATTAAGAAGGTATATTTTCTTGGCCACAGAAAAATGCCTTCTTACATTATCACTGCATTAGAGCATGTATCAAGGGTCACAACCGTAAAGGGACATTACTTTGCAAGGCAGAATCAGAAACTCATTTGATTTGTGCAAAAGTTTTATTAACTCTACGTTAACTCACATGTATAAATATATTCACACTAAAGGGAAAGTGCAAAGCAAGGCTTAAAGGTGAACCATTAAGAAAGAGCTAGAATTGAAGTTATGAAAAGAGAGTCAGTTGACCACCTGTAAAACCATCAGTGCCGTTCAAAACGGATTCAGTGACTAATACTAAACCTCTGTTATATTTGTGTTTGTAACGTAGGCGTGCTGTCGCGACTTCGCTTCTCAGCTGAACAGGAAACTCAGAGGCAAGACTTCACTATAAACGTGAAGATTTAATTAAACAAAACAAAGAAAAGCTGAACGAAAATGCTGAAGTCAACGAAACACGGCAGACACAGCTGGTCAGGGTCCTTTGCTGACCACGGCAGATCGGGACCTTTGGCTCGCCACGGCTGGTCAGGGTCCTTTGCTGACCACGGCAGATCGGGGCCTTTAGCTGGCCATGGCTGGTCAGGGTCCTGGGTTGACCACGGCAGGTTGGAAACATAGAACGGCTCTGGCAGTTTGGGAACGTAGAATGGAGCGGATCTGGCAGCTCGTGAGTGTGGAGTGGATCTGACGGATCGGGCCACTGCAGCTCCTCCTCCGACTCCGCTTCCAGAGGCTCAGGCCACGGTAGCTCCTCCTCCGACTCCGCTTCCGGAGGCTTAGGCCACGGTAGCTCCTCCCCAGTCCCACCCTTCCCCATCATGACCCCATCAAAAAAAAATTATTGGGAGGGCCTCCCGCCAGCGTTGGGCCTGGGTCAGCGAATGGTTCAGGGGTGGATAGGGTCATCAAAACGGGGACTGGACATGGACACAGGTCCTCAAGCCGTGCAACGGGGCTTTCACCCGTGTTTTGCGGGCTAAGCACCGCGAGGAATTTCACCGGCTCTCCTGGTCGTGAAAGTGGACCGAACCCGTAGAGATGTGCGTGTTCGTGTCTGTGGAAGGAAAAACAGTCTGGTGTGTTCGTGGCGAGGTGGTGACGGGATCCGCCAGAGTTGGACCTGGGTCAGCGGATGGTTCAGGAGTGGATCGGGCCATCAAAGCGGGAACCGGACATGGACACGGGTCCTCAAACCGTACAACGGGGCTTTCACCCATGTTTTGCGGACTAAAAACCGCAAGGATTTCCCTTGGCTCTCCTGGCCGTGAAAGTGGACTGAAGCCCGTGGAGATGTGTGCATTCGTGCAAGTGTTAACAGTCTCGTCCTCATGTAATGTGCTGGCGACGGGATTCGGCCGAAATCCTGTTTGTGTTCGGAATGTGGCCAGCGTGAGGAACAGTGCTGACCTCCACGGTAATCCTGTAATGTCCGGAATCTCCGAATCCTGCAGGAAAGCCACACCGTCCTTAAACAGCTGAACGATCTCCACATCGCTAAGCACCGACTGTTCTGCGAGTTCATAAAACTTGTAAATATAGTCCTTGAACGCCGGTCTTAAGCAGATTAGCTCTGCGAGCTGAGGCACAAACGCCATCTCGTTTTTGATCCGTTGTTCTGTAACAATTACTAGTGTGTTTTGCTCAACTAATGGTTAATTGTGAATAAATTAACCATTAATTAATGTTTAACTAATGCATTATTCTGGACACTTAAAATAAAGTGTTATCTTTAAATCGTATTGACTTATTTAATGTTTTAATGATGCATTTCCTTTATGCAGTATAAAAAGTGTGCTCACTGTAAACTTATATATGAAAAAATGATGCAATAAAGATTATTATTTTTGTACTTTTTATATTTTGTATAAAAACACCAGCATATGGGTTTGGTACAACATGAGTGCATATAAACAATGACAGATGAAATTAAGTCTTCATTTTCATTTATTTGCCTGTTTTAAAACGTATTCATGCCCAAGGGAAATCTTCAGATAGATTAATGATTGTGGCACCCAAAATAGACAAGTCTTTGTTATAGTACACAGAGGATATATGCTGTCAGCTACTCGTGGATGCTTTTTCTCTTTTTTGCCTTCATCTTGAGTGTAAAATAAGATAGGTGAGGCTGTTCAGCATAGTACTTCTTGTGGTGCACCACATCGGCTGGTTGGCCTGAGCTCACTGACTATAAAATAAATCATTTCACATTTGATATGGTATTTATGAGTGTCACTGTTATTTATTTATTTTTATTTTGTATAGTGATTGCTTCTTCTTTACTCCCTGTCACACTGGTTGGTTTACTCTCTTTCTCTTTTGGAACAGATTTTATGCTGTTTTCTTTCTGTGCATCTAAACCCGTGCATCTGTGGAGTGAATTGTGGGTTCGCAATCCACATTTCATCTGCCACTCATTCAGTAAACCAAGTGCAGAACATTCAACAAAAGCCCAAATCAGCAGCTTGTTTTGTAATTTACTAGCGAGAGCAATCTCCTGTTTTTTTACCGGCTCCTGTAGATTTAGCCATGCTGAAGGGGAATAATTCATTTGTGCTGCAATGTGGTTGAAAATGGAGGAAATCATATGAAAAGCATTTCCTCCATCATGTGTTTCTCTGTTTAATACCTTAGCGAAATGTACGGAGAGAATACCAGAAAAATGAACATAACCAGTCTTATTACTTACACGGTAGGACCTCAGCTGCCAGTGAATTTAAAGCAGGACTCTGACAGTCGTTGATGCTGTGCTGATCTCTTTAGATGAGAGCTCCATCTTATTGCAGATCCTTTACTCCAGAGAGATAGAGAGAAAGCGAGAGAGAGATGGGGCAGTGTGTTTTTCAGTTGTCGGGTCAAGGCTTGTTTATCAGATCTCTTTATGATGGTGTTTGAGTAGTGCTGGGATTCTAGACACTTTGGGGATGAGCCAGTCACATCCCAAAAAACTACTAAGTGCTAGTGTGTGTGTGTACACGCTAAACTCACTGTGCCTCACAGACATATGTTTTATGCATTTGTTTCCAGTTTATTTGTTCGTATTTTGAATTAAAATGTTTCATTTGTTTACCCTTTTAAAATGCTTTATCAGGTCTCTTAAGTGTGCTTTATAATCTAATTTGAGGCATCTGTACCATTTTGTGTGGACAAAAACGCATGGGTTTTCAATTTGCAGAATGTAAAATTTAAAAATACGATGCAGGGAATTTTGGGAATGTCAATTTATGTTTTTTCCCTGTAAATTTTACAGGAATTTACTATTAACCAATTAGCAGAATTTACCGTAGTATTTTCACAGTTTTTTACTGTTAAAATCATGGTAATCAACGTCTCCATTACTTCCAACATTGTCCAATTGTAAAGTACCTAATTCCACCAATAAATAAATGTTGGTGATGATCAGTTTTGGGTCCGGTCTCACACAAAGCTATCATCTGGCCTTAGAAGTTTTTGCAATTTCTTTTTTTAAATAAACACTATACTGTTAAAGATACACCTGAGCCCCCGTCAGGCTCCACCCTCACTCCCTCACTCAGATCCCAGTCACCCGAATTCTGATCACCAACACCTGTCACACCCCTAACGATCACTCAGCCACACCACATATAAGCACACTCTGCCAGTCACTCAGCGTCCAAGCTTGTATATGCCTGGAGTGGACAATCTCTCTGTGTTATACTTACCTGCTCTCTCCGTAGTGTGCTCCTTGACATCCCCAGTGTTCTCCAGCTCCTCCTGTGTTAGATGCATGTGGTGTGGTTGTGATCGTCTTCTCTTTGTTCTCCTTAGATAAAGATAAAGACTGTGTTATTTTCAGTTACCCTTACTCAGCTATTGTCTGCATTTAAGTTACTCACCGTTATTTTTGGATTCTTTCATTCAACCTGTTAATAAACACTGTTAATACTTACCACCATCTCCAGTTGTCTGTCCGCTTTGTTACAGTTTCTACCAGCTATGTTATTTATATTGTTGTACATAAAGAAATGGTTAGGTAAAGGAAAGTTTAATGCATAATGGAGAGAAAAAAAAAAAAAGCTTTCTCGTTAAAAGAGAATAGCAATCATAGTTTGTCTATGTAGTAATGTCAAGGGGTACCTGTGTATTTTTAGTAGTGACCATGCTTTAATTTTTGAGACCCTTGAGATTGTGTTGTTGTAAAAGCACAATTTCCTATTATTGGATGTTTCCTTTTAATTTTTTCTTTAAAGTACTACTGAAGTTAAAAAACTGCAACCTTACAATACAGGACTTGATTTATTTTAGATCTGCCATTTCTAAAAGACACAAAACAACTAAAAAACACATGTTTGTCCAGGTTACAAACCTACAGTATTTTCTGTTGCTAAACTGATGTTACTCAATTTAGACAGTCCGCACACCCCAGGCCTGACTAATTTTGCCCACTCATAGGCCACACTGGAAATAAAGAGCTAGATTGCTGGTAATGTGCTTCAGAGCAGAAAATGCATTATTTTCCAACACAGCATACTGTATGATTATGCTCAGCATGCAAAACGGGTGGTCTTTTTGAAATGTCAGACTAATGGCAAGACATTTCTGAACACATAATTCAACCCATTCAACTTAAATTATACACATACACCTTCAGTCTCAGGAATTCATTATTAGACTAAGGTAGAGGTTCTCAGCCATAGGGCTGGGGGCCTCAGAAATCTTAAAGGGCTCCTATTAAGCCCTTTTATGAATTCTTGATTTGGTTTTGGGGGTGTACAAGAATAGGTGTTCATGCTTGATTTTTCACATTTTACATTATTGCAACTTTCTTCCCAGTCTATCGCAAATGCCCTGTTTAAATCCTGTTTCAATGCAAATATGAAAAGTGCGCTTATTGGTCAGCTGGCCCAGTACATTGTGACTGGTGACTAATTTTCTATGAAACCTGTCAATTCAAATTGGCAGACTGCCTCTGACTTTCAGCAACTGGTGTCAACTTCTCCACACTGAAAACTGAAGGGCAAAAATTGTGTTGTGTATTGTAGCCTTTAGGAAGGCCAAATAAAGGGGTTTTGGAACCAAGGTGAAAAAAATCTGCTCCTTTTGTGAAAAGAGGTTGACACAATATACTGAGTGAAATAGATTTTTATGTCCACTAAAAATATTTTGACATGAACTTTAAGAAATTGCACATATTATTGTATTAAACGTGTTCTTCCAGCCCTTTTCTGGCTCAAGGTTATAGTTTTATGCTGAGTATATTCACTGTACTGGTGTACAGCACAGCACTGTACATTTTTCCCAAGCGATTCTGTATTTATATGTTTTATGGCTGATTGCAGCGCGGCCTCTGTGAAAGATGAGATTTATACAGTATTTACTCTCATCCCAAGGCTTGAATTATATCAGACTTTGGCAGTATCGGAAATATGGCAAACACCTCACATCTTATATGTTACATGGTGTTAAAGATACATTTCTCGAGTGGGGAAAAGGTCCAAAATGTGTAGAAGGGGCAAAACAGTCCTTCACAATTAGATTTGGCAAGCATTCCTGGACATTTCAGCCAAAGAACCAAATCGCATCATAAGCCTGGCCACACCTTCGCATGCTAAGACAAGAAACAGGCATGAAAAGCTTTACGATTTGACACACATATTCCCTCGTGGGTGCATGTGAAGTCCTTTCTGTGATTCTTCACACTTTCTTTCAGACTTTGAGGCTTATTTTTTGGCTTTATACATTTTGAGAACACTTCGCTGTAACCTGTAAAGAACCTTTCACCGCCTAGATGACTTTCTCAGACACGGATGCAGCACTGATGGTCTTATTTTAGGACAGAGAGGTCAAACTGCTTTTGAGAGCCTTGAACTCATCCAACTGTGTAGTTTATGTCAAATTATATGAGCATTAGGGTATCTATCAGGTACACTGAATGGAAAACTAGAAAAATAAATTTCATTGCAGTAGTTAACAAAGCATTGAATCAAACCCATGTTTACAATTAATTTTAACCAACATTGTCTTTCTGTATAAAAAATATTCTCATAGATTTAAAAAGTTACAGTTGAACCACAGATGACACATGGAGCATTCAGAAGACATCTTTCATACTTTCTGCACCTTGTGAGTGGCCATTTATTTGGCAGTCAATGGGACAGTCAAGTCTCCCCGTTTTCATCAAAAAATATCCTAAATTGTGCTCCGAAGACAAAATTAGCTTTTAAAGGGTTTGAAATGACATTGGGGTATATGATTTTTATTTATTTATTTTATTATTTTTTTTTTTTCATTTTGAGGTAGAGTAACCCTTTAAGCAACCAGATGCTTTTGGAGGCCCTGCAACAAACTTCACTTACCTAAAAAGGGAATAATTTTAGCAGTAGCTTACATCCAAGCGAGGAATAGGGGAAGCCTCCAGTCATATTTGCATAACTTACCTGTTAAATCTTTAGACAATAGCAGACAGTTCCACGCTTGACTGCCGGTGCACAGATCTGATTCGTCTTCATAATGGAAACCCATGACTGCACAGGCAGCCAATGATTCACCTTCCATATGGCTGTGGATGGTTGAGCAAACCTGTCACTGTTTTAGGATGTGGAGCAACAGCAGCTTGGGAGGATACACAGACGCCAGGATTCAGAGAGTTTACCTTTGAACATCTCTGCAGAGACAGAGCAAAATAAAACTGTACAGAACAAGCTGTTTTCAGGCCAATAAGTTGTCTATAAAATACATACAAATACAAATATAACATCTATTTTACAGGAACACAGCCTTAGTCTGTTAATATACCGCATAAGCCATATAGAATCCAAGAGCAAATTGAAGTCGAATTAATATAAATCAGTCTCATCTTTCTCAATATGGCATATGACCAAACGCAGCAGAAGGAAAAAGTTTTATAACTCTCTCATAATTGGAAACTACATATCTGGTTGACTGAAAACTTGAACTCCTCCCAAACTCAGAATTTTGTGTCCTTACACAAGCTCAGAAGAAAGAAATAACCCTGTAGAGACGGGTTGAGGTATTCCTCACTGTGATGAAGCCTGTTTTCATGCATCTAGTTTATATATATATATATATATATATATATATATACATACACACACTTCCCCATATACCAGAAAGCTTTCATTAAAGCATTTATTGCTTACATGAATTGAAGCAGGAGTTTAAAGAGGTACAAACAAAGGAAAATGCGAAGAGCTACGATAAGACACAGAAGCAGACATGTAACAATCGACAAAGACTGGAAAACAACGAGTGACTTAAATGCCAACCCAGGCTCATATAAAAACGTACCCTGACTACGTTGGTCCAAAGTGAAAAATGTAGAGGGGTTACAATAACGGCCCTTAAATTGTATGACTGTTACGTTTTTTGTCATGGTTTAGCTGTGATCCACGCACGGATTTGGAT
>JAUMHR010000075.1:3621410-3635757 GCA_032361145.1 Enteromius fasciolatus | reverse complement strand
CTGCTACAGTTACTACTGGCAGCTAATATAAATAATTGCAATTAATCATAATTAATAGTAATTATTTATATACATATATATATTTCCCTTATTGAGCTTAAAATATGTTACATGTGTTGTATATAAAACATTATAAAACAATATAAAAAAATATTTAAACATTTAAATGTTTAAATGTTACTTTTGTGCATAGTATTAGAACTGCATCATGATACAACTGCTGTAAGGTTAAAAAAACGTTTTCAGGAATAGATGTGAGAATATTTTACAATTTGATACTAATTCAGAAAGTACAATAAGGCATTGAGAAAAAGCTAAAATTACTGCTAATTACAGAATCACTGACTGTCTGGATTCCACTGTGTGCTGTGTTTAACAGAACCTTTGTGTTTCCCAGTTTCCAAGACTCAGCAAATGTCACTTAATCCAAAACGTGGTGCTCAAAAAGAGTTCTATAGAGCTGCAGAATCTCATTCAACTTTCCAGCCTTTCAAGACGTAGGTATTTTGATATGTTCTTTATTTTGACAAGCCAAGCAGCTTCTAAAATTGTCGACCAGCAATGAAGTGAAGCTGGGTTGACACATTCATACTCCTTCCTCTTACTGCCTCATTATTGCTAGACAGTCCATAAACAGTGTGTCTATCCGCCGCACCTGCATGAGGTCTTATTGTTTGCCAGTCCCTCAGGTGTTTCTTAATATGACAGTTATTGTTTGAGATGTTCCCCAACATTCCCTTGGTCTGGACAGACGATCCGCTATGAATATCTCGGAGACGACGAGGCACATCAAAATAGCACTTTTACACTGTGAATGCTTACGGTTTATTATTCGCTCTTCTCAATACATTACAACTCAGATCCATCAAAGCAAGATTCCCAGTAGAAAATTAACTTCCATGGGGAGTCTAGTTTTTAACAAGCATTATCTCAAACATTATCCCTGGAGAGAGATTTGGGTCTGTGCAACGGGGGTCAGCGTGTCTGTCTCACATTATCTGCGCCGTGGAAACCTACCCATCTTCTGCTTGTTCGAAGCGCCTCTCTGTTTGGGATGGTGTGGCTGGAAATTGCTTCTGTCAGGACAGATAAGCAGCTCTGTGGGAGCAATGGCCCCTGAATACCTCGAGAAAATAAAGGTTCCAAAAGAAGGGGGTTTGTACAGATTCCAGAGAAAAAACAACTTTGGTTCCCCAATGAATTACTGAAAGGTTCCAAAAGATTGGGGTGATACCAGAGAAGAACCATGTTTGGTTCTACAAAGCACTGTTCAGTGAATCACATTCGTTTAGGCGAATGTGAGCCGACTCTTTTTTTTGATAGACAATAACTTTATTTATCATGCACTGTCGGCATCACAACTTTGCAAATGACACACTGCATGAAAGAACTTATTTGAAAAGGCATAATAGGGGCACTTTAAAGGTTCAATGAAGAGTATTGAACATTCATGGAACCTTTGAATTGCACACTAGTTCTTTATGGTTGGAAAGATTATAAAATGTTCCAAAAATGGTTCTATTATGGCATCACTGTGAAAACATGTCGGAAATGTTTTAGCATTTTGGGAACTACGAAGAACCTTTTGTGGAGTGGATGAAAGTTCTTTGTGGAACCATACATGCTAAAGAACATTTATTTATTGAGTGTAGTGACCTCCATGGGTGCTGTATGTATGTGTTTGCCTCTTCTAAAGCCAAAAAATATCATAGTATGTTTGTAGATATTTAGGAAACATGCTATGCATTTATATGCTATTTGCATAGCTGTTTATCTGAAAAATAATGCTATAGTTAATTTAATAGTTAATTTATTAGATGTGGATGTTTGTTTGATGTCCTGCATGTATCCAGGAACTTTATGAGGAAAGATGAATGAGTGTATGAGACATGTTAAAAGCTCTAATGAGCTCTGAACTTTTAATGACCCTAGATGTAAAAAACTGGTAAGAGTCATTACATTTCAAAAGTGTTTGAAGCTTTGCCTTAAATTAGTTGAGTATTCAAAGCCACGTCTCTGCTCAAGCTCGACATAACATGACTAGAAGCTGGCAGCTATCAGGTCTCATTCGTTAAAAACTAAAGACAGGTCCATCAGCGGAAAATGAAGGGCGGCCTTAATTGAATTTGTTAGAGAAAATTAATGACAAATGTGAAATTAATCCTGTCGTTCCAAATCCACATTTCATTTTTGTAGATTGCCCTGACAGGCGATAAGTGCCGTAGTTATGAACTACACTTTTTTTTTTTTTTGACAACTTCTCCACCAAACGTGCTACTCAAACACCAAAACCCTAACAGAGAGGGCTTTCTGGCAGTGGTACAATGCAAATGACAGAGCTCCATGATTTTCACAGATTTGGGATATTTAGAGACTTTTTGCCATATTTTTATCCAAACCAGTTAAGGTCATACTTGCCTGGTATGAGCTTTCCCTTTTGCAAATGAGCTCTTTGGTTCGTCGTGTTTGATATTTGTTTTGTAGCCTCTAGTCTGTGTACATGAGAGATCAGATTGGGTTAAACATGGCCATGCACAGCTGATATAATGAGATCACACACAACTGCTTGTCTCTATAGAGGGTTTTATTTTTTTCTTCTTCTTTTTACTGTATTGTCAAATGAAATTTAGCTCAATCAGTTATTTTGCATTAGATAAAGTAACCACATGTGAGTAAAAGATGAAAAATGGGTGTTTGACTAAACTATAATTATATTTAATTACTCATAAATGTTTTTTGTTCAAGATACTGATGACAGTTCATGTCAAGATGTATCCTTTCTCATCAGATCTGATAGTAAACATACATTTAACAAAGATAGTGGAAATTAGGCTGTGTTTATGCCAGTGAGATTTGTTGGGGTGAATTTGAGGAATAATTATTGTCTGTAAGTATAATAATTGTCCAACGTTGACGTGTTTTGAAACAATGCCACATTTAAAACATGAGGTAAAGCTGAGTTAACACATTGTTTTAAATGGGGCTGTCGATCTATTCAAAATTAATGACATGCCGAATATTTCATTGGAACTAATCACATTTATCAAAATGTGTTAAAATGTGCCACTAAATATACAAATTAAAGATAATTCATTTGCAGGTGGGTAAAGCATTAAACAGATAAAGAGTGACTTCAGAAGTAAATATAGTTCTAGTTTTATGAATCATTTAACATAAACCTGCAGGGAACAGCAACCAGTGTAGGGGAAAGTTACTTTTAAAAGTGGTGCATTACAATATTGTTACTCCCTAAAAAAGTAAATATTTACATTACTTAGCTGATTAAACTGGATCATCAAAGGTCAGCAGCAAAGATATTGGATAATAAAATGGGATAAGATATATTTGTGTAATTCAATTATTGTAGGTTTGCGTTTATTTTAAATGAAATCTGTTTTTTGAGAGTGAGATTAATTAATGCACATTCACATTTAGTCTAGAGCTACACTGTATTCACACACCATGCACAATGCTCTGTATTTCAGATTTTTCCCAACATGGAGTAAGGAGAATTGTCAGTCAATAAATAAGAAAAAGTAACTGGCATTCCTTTTTTGAAAAAGTGACTCAGTTATATTACTCTAAAATTAAAAACAAATGTTTATTAGCTACTTGGAAAAAGTATTATTACACAAATTGCATAAAACATACTTATACATACGAATCGCTGCAGTTTCCAGTTGAAATGAACACTAGAGGCAGTAAAACTCCCACAACTTTTATTGCTTTTCACACAAAAGTATGATTTACAGGTATATTTTTGATTAATAAAGGCTAATTTTCGCACAATTAGCTGCAGAATGTTATGTTAAGACATTTTTATGCTGCACAATTTGAAAACTGACTTTTAAACGTTGTTGTACAGTAGCATACTGTATATAGCTTTATATATATATATATATATATTTTTTTTTTTTTTTTTTTTCTGGCTCAGCATGTAATAGCATGTATTTCCAATGAGAATATCAGTACTTCAGAAAAGTATTCAATTAGCTGGTAACTGGGTTAATAAAAAATGGCATGGTTATTTAATATATACGTTTTCGTGATTCATTTTGGAGAAAAATTATCTCTACACTTTATCAAACTCTTAACTATGCTAACAGCGAGTCTTATTTTCATGTCATTCCTTAATATGTTAGCCTCAAAACACTTAGTTCATGATTAAACTGCTAAATAGACTTCATCATAGCTTTATGTGCATGCATTTTCTGACGTAGTAAAGTCATCTTGTAGTGTCAGTTAATTTACAGACTGTGAAAAATCGTGGCTTGATTTACTAATGTTTTTCAGCTAAAATAGTGGATGACATGGCAGAGTAATAAAACTGTACTGAAGCCAATCAGATAGAAACAAACAGATTTGAGAAGATTCTTTGGTAACACTTTATAATAACTACACACTATTATTATGCATTAGTAAATAGTTTACAAAGGCATCTAAAAATGCCTTGTTCTTGAGCATACAATGTTTAATAATTGTATTCTCATTCTTCTTCTACTACGTTATTTAGGAGTTGTCAGTTTTCAGTTAGACCAACGTTAACATTGATTAACAAATTATTTAAATTTACATTAATAAATCTTATTATTTAGACACATGATAATAGTTGTTCAGTGTGTTAGTAAATGCTTTATTAACACATGTCCCTGCTGTAATTCATGATTAAGTCAGGTAGTTATAAAGCGTTTGGTAGTTGGCAGGCGTCTGTTTTTGTGAGCTCATCTAAAGTGAGGACTATTTATACCTTGTACAGCATTTATAAAAGCAGATGTAAAGGCTAATTTATAGTCTAAACAGCAAAGTTAATCAAACACAACACAGAGGGATACAGAACACAGACATTTTTTATCAAGATGTAAAAAATGTAATCGTACACTTTTTTTTAAAACAGTACACTTTATAAGTAAAAAATAAACCTTCAATTTCATAGAAAAAAATTAAAGTGTACAGTTTTATTATTATTTTTATTTTTTTTTGCATCTTGAAATTAATTGTACTGTATCCCTCGGTGTTGTTTGTTTATTATATCTGTTAGGAAGACAACTGACCATTTCAATCTTTGTACATTTAGATATGCTTATAAATCAAGAACAAGGCATTTATAGCTGTATTTATAAACTGCTTACTAATGACTTTTAATGTTGGAACAATGCTTTATTAAGGATGAACTGACTATTTACTAATGCTTAACTAATGATTCATAGTGTGTAGTTATTATAAAGTGTTACCGACTCTTTTGTGCAATATGTAAAGTTCATAAACATCTGTGGGTGATCTGAAAATGCAACACTCACATACATGAGCTTCACTCTGTATGTGTCTCACTGACACAACTTCACTGTTCTTTCTCTCATAGGCTCAGGTGAGAACATCATGTAAGCGAAACATTCATCTTTCTGTTGGACCATGAGCACATATACGGAGGTGTACGATTTTTCAATCACAATGATGGGTACCAGTAAAGGTTGCTTCCAAATCATCTCTTCCACACCTGCTGCAAGCTGTCAGCATCACCAGAGCTCTCATTAGCCGAGGCTCATTGCAGACGCTTTCACAGGAGATTTTGTGACTTGGAGGAACAGACCTGCATTACCTTTCAGTGCAGCTTTCTGTCTCTCACCCTGGAAATATGATGGAGCACTGCAAATTTAGACTGCTTTTAATGTTTCCTCCACCTTCACATTCACAGTTACTTGTTCTGTTCTACCACATACTATAAAAGGGTGAAAATGTGCAGTTATTACCTTAAGAAACTATTTCTTCCTGATTCAACCCTTTAAAATGTCTGTAATGGGTCTAACCTATTGCAGTCAGGATGATTCAGTAATATTAAATATTGTTTTTGACTTGACTTGAACTATTAACTTTTTTTTCTACCTGATATAATATTTTATAGATTTATAATATTGTGATACATATTTAATTTCTTGATTAATAAAAATAGTTCCACAACATGCATTTAGAAAACAAAGAGGAGCAACTCAACTTTAACTTTGTTATAGTACTTAACACTATAATATTAAGGTGTTAATTAAATAAAGCAAAAAAAAACAACACAATTTCAATACATTAAAAAACAACTAATATTGTGAAATATTACTTTAATTAAAAATGTTTTCTATTTTAATAAATTTTAAAATGCATTTTATTTCTGTTTGTAATGATCTGCTGCAAGTGCCATTTGAACTTTACATTGCACTTCCAGCCGTCTTGTTGTATGTTGTGTTTTTCCTAATGTATCGCCCCAGCAACTAATATGTTCTCCTCCCCTTTCATGTCATTAACCCCTGTATTTATACCCCCTATTTCCCAGTGTTCCCCGCTCATCATTGCGTGTGTCTTGTACCACCCTTGTAAGCGTTTTCCCCTGTTGTTGTATTGTACTTACCTGGATTCTTGTTACCGACCCCGTTTGCCTTTGACCACAATTCTCGCCTTTCCCCTCTGGATACTGTTTGTTCCTTGATTGACCCATTGCCTGTTACAGGACTCTCACTCACGGATTTGCCTGCTACATTCCTGTCTGCCATTGTTGACCTCAGCCTGTTGTACTCTCCTGTATTCACCATTAAACACTCTGCACTTGGATCTGACTGCCTCCCTTATTAGCTCATTAGTGTGATTCATACACTGTGAATTTTCAGTATATTTACTCTTCAGTATCATATGATCTTTCAAAAACCATTGTAATATGCTGATTTATTTACTATTTATCTATTACTATGAAGATCTGTTATTATGAAATTGTTCTTATTATTGATGTTGAAAATCGTTTTGTATCCGCATTTAAAATTTTTCAAAGCATCTTTTGCAAGAGTCATGAAACCCCCCTGTTTCAGAGGCGCTTTTTTACACCTCCGGTTGGAAAAACTTGTGAAAAGGGGCGTAGTTCACTGGGGTAAGGGGTGTGGAGAAAAGGCGGAGATTGTGAAAAAATTATTTGCACACAGCCAATGTAAACATACACAGGTTGGCAAGATGAACAGCGTTGCACAATTTAGATTTCATAAAATACACCATCCTTATCAGGCACGGCTCGCCGGTGTAGTGCCAAATTTTGACCACCTGCCAAATTATGACTCCCCTAGTATTAGTAGGTTTGTGTGGGGGAGGGGTTAGGATTAGGGGTGGGGTTAAGATTAGTGTTGATTTCATCCAGGGGAGTCATAATTCAGCAGTATAACATACATTTCCTGACTCTCCATCTGTTTGTTTTCTTTATTTTATCAAATAAAAAAAATATATATATATTGTCAGTGCAAACAAGTAAAAGTAGACCATTTACAGTTCTGAATTATGCGTTACTTTTACCTTTATCAGAGAAAATGATGGCGTGGATAGGCTATTTTGTTTCCACTGAAAAAAACGCAAGTGATTGCGTTGGTAATGTCCAGCGTTAGAATGCATTAGATTCTAGTCTCTGAACAGACTTAGATATACATCATTTCGCACATTAATTATTATAGCACGGGTTTGCTGTGTAGAGCGAGTGTAACGGAGACTTCAGAAAGTTTAATTTGTTCTTGCTGAATAAAAAATATACATTTTCTACTTACTACTTTTGAATGGTAGTGGTGATGGGATTTGGTTTCCACAAAAATATGAAGCAGCAAATATTGTTTTCAACATTGATGATAATAAGAAAATAATACAAAATAATTCTGACGGATCATTTGACGCTGAAGTAATAATGCTGAAAATTCAGCATTGCATCACAGGAAAAAAAATATATTATAAAATGTATTCAAACATAAATTATTTATTTGTATATGGTATATTACAGTTGAATGTATTTTCTATTAACTACAGTAAATATACAAGCAAAATGTTAAAAGCAATTTGCAGTAATGTGTAACACATTTTGACCTTGTTCTCTATTCATTTATTCATGCAGAAGTGCAGTTTGTGGCTTAGAGGGTGGATTTTAATTTGTTTATGGATCACTTTGTTGTTGATAATATTCTGTGGCCCTTGTATTTGGTCCCTGCCAGACCTGGGACAAGTATCGCCTGATTATGCCGTGAGATAGGTTTGCTCTCCCCTTGAATGTTAGCTCTTGTTAACCTGCCAGAAAGAGACATAATTATCCACTGATGTATGAGTGTGTATGAGTGTTTAACCACACGTGTGTCCAAGAATTAAAAGTATAGCTGTTTTATAGCTATATATTTTTGCAACTTTGTCAATCGATAGACACACATTTAGATTTACAGATCACTTTAGTGCCTATTTAGTCACAATGAAGTATTATCAGAGACAGTATATAGCAGAAAGTGAGCACTTTTATTACAGTAGTGGCAACTCTAGTAAAGAAAGTTCGTATGGCAGGCAAAAGTGGAAATACTTTAACGTTCTGCCTGGAAACAAAAATCAGCTAAACAATGGATTTTCAAAAGTATGTGAAATATTAAAGGGGTCATAGATGTTCTAAAAAGAACATTATTTTGTGTATTTTGGTGTAATGCAATGTATTTATGCAGATTAAGTCTCAAAAAAACAAAACAGAGAAGTGGGCCGATGTTTAAACAAGTCATTTTTGGACTTAATTTTATAAAGAATATCTGTTTGGTTTTGGGGCCTCAATCTTTGCAACTTCAGGGATCTTACCTATGCACTAACAGCTTGTAACACTCCAAAGAGAAAGGTAAACTTCTAGTTGCATATGACCACTTTAAAATTTTGCATCATAGAATTTATAAACTACACTCTGTATTTTTTTACCTACCGCTCTGTTATTGGTGTGAAATTTCCACATCCAAAAACATGACACTGAATGTAATCAACTGTGATTGGTTGTTTGACATGTCAGTCAAAGCTTTGCTGCTTGAAGCTTGTTCTGGGTAGTCGTGGCTTAATGGATAGGGACTTGTAACCCAAAGGTTGTGGGTTCGAGTCCCAGGTCCGGCAGGGATTGTGGCTGGGGGGAGTGAATAATAAGGCACCGATACCCCAACTGCTCCCTGGGCGCCGCAGCAATGGCTGCCCACTGCTCCGGGTGTGCGTTCACGGTGTGTGTGTGTGTGTGTACATGGTTGTTCACTTCTCACTGCTGTGTGTGCGCACTCGGATGGGTTAAATGCAGAGCACAAATTCTTAATATGTGAAACAATACCTAGCCACATGTCACATCCTTTCCTTTCCTTTTGTTCATTCAGCATTTGTCCTTGTTTTTGAACATAAAAACTCCAGTAAAAATGTAAGCTTTCAAAAATAAATGATGTGATGTCACTTTAAAAATGTTCGATATAGGAACAAAAGATCATCTATCTTTCAGAAAATCCCTTGACTGTAAGACTGTGCTTGGCATGGACATTCACAGCATGCAAGGAACGCAGCTGGTCGCACGTCAGTCACATGGGCTGTTAAATAGACTCCCTCCATGGAATCTCTCAGTGAGGTGAAAGGTCAGCGAGTCGTGTTTCTGATGGAGATGTCTGATGTGGCCGCTTTTGTGTTGAAGCAGCACATCACACATACCGACCTCCATTGATTTTGAACAGCTCTTGTAGCAATTTTTCCCAGAACAATCCCAGCGTGTGCCACGGTAACACTCATGCTCGCAGCGGGAGAGCAGCGGCTTCCTCAGAAACGTCAAAACCGAGCCATTCGGATAATAAATACCTTTGGAAACAAGGCCTTTGTTTGTTATTTCTGCTTGTGTCAGTCAGGCAAACCCCGTAAGGTTGTGGTCATGTAATGAAGACATCAAAAAGGAAGCTAGTTACCCATCTTTAGTATCTAAGTGTGCTCTCTGCACATAAATAAATCAAGGGTGTGCCTCCCACCAGCCCTGCCTTCCCAGAATGCAGCTTCCATGCCTTTACAGTTACATAAGGGAGATCAATTTTTCCATAATTAATCTATTTTTGCAATCACTTCATAATACTGTACATTGCAAAGCCCCAAAAGGGATGTGGTGATGATGGAAACAATAAATGAGATGAGAGGAAAAATTACATTACATTTGAATTTTCTCATAGAAGTTTTGCGTTCCTCCGGGAAACGATGCATTCGCTCACAAACATTTTGGCATGGAAATAATATGAGGATGGATGAAAAACTATTGCATTGCTTTTCTCAGGTGAACGCAAACTTTTTGCAACCAAAAGCAAATTTGACAAGTCGCGCAAACATTTTACAAGTGCAAATGTTTGAAAAAGAAAACAAAGTTTCTAGGGAGAATGCAGCATATTTGTGAGAGAGTGCAAAAGCATTAAAAAAATAACATTTTAGATATAAAAGAAAAAAGTAATGTTTTGCGAGAGTTTCTCTTGGAAACAAGATGCTTGTAAAAGCAACAGATAATACTAAATAAAAACAAAAACTCTTTATTTAGTATTACTATATATAAACTATATATATTTCCCAAACATTTTCTGGATGATCACAATTTTTTTTTGGAGAACGCAAAATGTTTCTTAGGGGAACACAAATGTTTTTTGAGAGAACAAACTCAAAGGTTAGCACTTTTGTGAACGAACACATACTGTAGTTTCTCAGGGAAACACAAACACTTGTATGACGTAACACATTCTGTCTAATGTATATACTTGAATGCTGAAGCAAAAAATGCAAATGAAACATGGCAGCAGAGGAAAGGCGAGGAAATCCAAACAGAAGGAAGAATATTTGCAATTGGAAGCCTGTGGATCTGGCTTTTTTGTTGTTCTGGTTAAAGATATGATTCACCCAAAACTAAAAATCCTGCCATTCACCTTCATATCAGTCCAAACCAATAAGAATGTCTTTCTTTTGTGGAACACAAAAGAAAATATTTTGAAGAACTGTTCTTGTTCAGTGTGTAATTGCATGGGAATTACACAATGTGTTCCACAGAAGAAAGAAAGTCAAACAGGTTTGGAACGACATGAGGGTGATTCAATGATGACAGAAATGTAATTTA
Organism: Enteromius fasciolatus; assembly: GCA_032361145.1. Lineage (NCBI taxonomy): Eukaryota > Metazoa > Chordata > Actinopteri > Cypriniformes > Cyprinidae > Enteromius > Enteromius fasciolatus. Next base: position 3,624,851 of record JAUMHR010000075.1, on the reverse strand, counting down.
TGGCTGAACCATTTAACATCTAGCAAAGACGGGCATGCTTTTCTATGGAGGGACTTGAATGGGACTTCAGCACTTGCTTGTAATCCACAATGACCTACTCTTATCACACACTGGCAAGGTCAAGAGGTCCAATGAGGAGGAGAATCCGTCAGGGCAATTAGACTCAGCTACCTTGTCATGGGAGACGGGTGAGGAGGGGAAGTCAGAGGAGACAGATGCTTCTTACCACCCACTCTTTTTTTCTCGGTCCCTCTCAGTCCATCTTAGCTCCATCTTCTGTCCATCTTAAAGAAACGTGAGGTAATATATTGTTTTGCAATGAAATGTACAAAACACTACTGCCAGAATGCAAAGCAATTCATTTAAAGTTTGTTACATAATAATGACTTGATAGTCTAGATGTGCCTTTTCATGTAACTTTATGTAACAGTGATTTAGCATTATATTACATAATGCATGTTAAAAATATATACTTACTGTAAGTGTGAACTGAACTGTTCAGGCACAATTATAAAATGTATTCTAGTTCAAATTTATATTTAATATATATAATATTAATATTAACTTATATAAAATATATAAGACCTTCGTTCATCTTCAGAACACAAATAAAGATACTTTTGATGAAATTAGAGAGCCATCCGACCCTCCGTAGACAGCAGTGCTACTGAAATGATCCCAGATCCAGAAACATAATAAAAACATTGGTAAAACAGTTCATGTGACATCAGTGACTCAACCTCACAAAGGTCTTACTGGTTTGGAACGACATGAGAGTGAGTATTTTTGGGTGAAGACTTCTTTATATGATATTTTACAAGTTACTTCTGCTGTCTTAATATAGATACAGAAAAATGCACTGCTGAATATACTAAAGCATTTATAGTAATCTACAATAAAATTTAATGCTATTTCTATTGAAACTTGTATGTCATGTATTTATTCTGAATTACACATTTGAAGCTGCATTTTAGTAATATATTATTTAAAATATATAATCTCTGTGAAATAACAACACACTACTATTACAATTATAACCAATGACTTTTATGGACTTTTTTTAAGGATCTAAACAAGTGTGTCACGCCGTAGGTGTGTTCTGTGTATGTTTTCTGTCCATGTGCTATGTGTTTACCATTTGTCCCTCATGTCTTCTCTCGTTTATGTCTCCGCCCCATCATTAGTGTTCACTCCCTGCCATCTGTGTGTGTGTAGGTGTTCCCCATTGTCTCTGATTGTAGTTTGTATAAATATCGTGTCTTGTGAAATGCCCAGTTGTCTATGTTTGCTGTTTGCGTGTCTGCACTGTTCTTAGCACTTTTCGTTCAGCACTCTTGCTTCATTAAATGTTTTCGTTTTCTTTAAATCTCTGTCTCCGAGCCTGATTGTCCGCTGAAGAAGCTAGAGCGCGACATCACCAGCACTCCTTACAAAGTGTACCTTAAAGCTGTGCAAATGATTATTAAAATATGCTGATTGAAAATAAACTTTGATATAAAACATTTTAGAAGTGCACTTTACTGTAAGATGCATAGTCATGAAAAATATGTACACGTAAGTTGCATTTAAGTTCAGTAAGATATATTGAAAGTACAGTAAAAAGTACATCAGAATAGTGGGTCCCTTTCTGGTGTGCTCTGGTTAACAATCATGGCATGACAACAAAGCTGCAGACTGCATATACTTTACTCAGATAAAGATTGTAACTAATTACATCACACCAGTCTTATGCCAAATTGTATTATGCTTCCTCTTATGGTTTAACTTTCTAAATAGTGTATTTTAACGATGTACTTTTGTTATCTCACTGTAACTGTTAAAATCTAAGGTACACAACAAGATTATTTTCAGTGATGATCGTCATTATGCCACAAGCGTATAGTTTAACTACTGTACATGAACTCGAGTTAGAGCATGAATTAGAGCAGCACACTAGTGCCTTCCTGTGGTCAGCGGGAGCTCTGCATCTGAGTCGTCTGTCACCCCAGGCTTGATCTGTCACAGATGGGAACGAGGCTGGGTGTGATTCTATAAAGCTGGCAAAGGAGCAATCGATCAGCCGTATTATGAGAAGATGCATTAATCATTAATAGGACTTTCTGAAGAAGATGGCACCGTTTCAATGAATCTCCAACTGCTAATGGGCTCAGTCTCTGATTCTTGAATATTGAGACAAAGCAATATAAAGACAAAAAAGCATGTACTATACAGACAGTGGTAGAAAGAGTACTTAAAATTAGTACTCGCTTACAACTACTATTACATTTCTATATATAAATATATAAATAATACTCGATTACAAGTAAAGCACTGGTTTCAAAACAGAACTCAAGTGAAAATACAAATTACTCTTCTCAAAAAATACTGTACTCTGAGTACTAGTTACAAGTTACTTAAAAAAAAAGTATAATGTAAAGCTCTGAAAACCTAAAGAAATGAAAGACTTCACTTACAGCCAATACAATTTCCAGTAGCATTTTCATCAGGCAGGCGTTGATCTATCATCTTGATAACTCTTTACAAAGTTTAAAACTGGATTAAAGAGAAACAATTTCTATTTTAAAAGCACAGAGATATAGCGACTCCACAGTCTGAGCACGCACAAGCTGTATGAGGAGCTGTATCCTCATGTTACAATAGAGAGCTAGCACGTTTGCATGGGAATGATTAAATTCATGCGGAATACCTGCAATCCTGTGTGGACATTCAGACTGTGTAATTGACAGGAGGTGGATGTGAGAAGAGAGCGAGGTCGTCACCGCTGCGGAGTAACACATACCCGCCATAGACATAGACATAGAGAAGTAGCTCCGGTTAGAATGTTCTTCGTCAGCTTTTCCTGGTTTAGATATCACAGTTTTTATTGGTACGTTTACGACTGGATATCTTTATTGGCTACTGAAATGCATAAAAGGTTAGAATAGCAATTAAACATGTGGGCATACTTGGTAACTGACTATGATTTAAATTAGGGCCGGGACGCGTTAATTTAGATTAATTAATTACACAGACATAACGCGTTAAATTTTTTAACGCTTTTTAATCGCAACCGCGGAACGTTTCTCACTGGATGAGTTTCGGCGGACCGATTGTACTGGAGCACCAACTAGCGTTTTAAGCAGGGCTCTCAAGTCTCACGCTTTCACCGTGAGACAAACGCATTTCAGCCAGTTCACATGCTTTCACGCCACACCTTGTATTTCTCACGCTGAAAGTAAGAGATAATTATAACTTGTATATACAATTAATAGACAAGGGCGCAAGCATACGATGTGCCAGCTTGCCAGCACGTCCGTTACTAGGCAACATGGGCGGGCGCACGCACGCACATACAGAGTGGAATTTGAAAGAGCAATAATGATAAATGCGGTAGGTAATTCATTCATTATTTATTTATGTGTATTACTTAATTTTATGATTCCTGGACAAAATCAGTTGCCT
>JAUMHR010000075.1:3605563-3615888 GCA_032361145.1 Enteromius fasciolatus | reverse complement strand
GTGCCCTATTTATACCCAGCGTGGCAGGGAGTGGCCTAGCATGCAAATTCCACTAGCCAGTCAGAATGAATTCTGATCGGCGTTTTCTCTATACCAGAGCGAATCAGGGCTCCCAAGTCATGCCATAACGTCATAGTGACCAACAGACAAGGGAACCCAAAATAAGTCTTCCACACTCTCAGAAACAAAGGCACAAAAGCTTTCTCTGGGAAGTTACACTTTTGTACTTATGTCAAATATGTACACTTTAAGCAATAAGCACCTTTTAGGTACCAAAATGGACCCTTTAGGTACAAACACGTACCTTTTGAAAAGGTACCGCCACAGTGACTAGCTGTTGTACCTTTATTTCTGAGATTGTATTTCTTTGCTGAAAAAAAATAAATAAATAAACTTTTGGAATCTTTATTTTAAGAGTAATTTACACACAAAAGAGGTGTGTTTGCACTGAACAGGATGAAATTACTTGCAGTAGTTTTAATGCAATGCAGTGCTATTTCAGCACATTTAGCAAGTTTTAGATATAAAACATCAACAAATTTGATACAGCACGTGCAGTAGCTGTGTACTACTTAACAAAAAAGTTCAGATTTGCTGTCTTTTTTGTTAATGCTTTGTGGAGCATTCCAATTTCCTTAAGGACAGAAAAACAGCTCGCTTCCAATTAGAACCATGTTGAGTTTAACAGGAAAGATTTACATCCCTATAAGAATGTGAAGTCGACAGGGTGGTCAAATCAGCTGGGAAATAAGTTTCCCGCATTTCGCATTTGATCTTTTAAATGTGCTTTTAAAGACAGTCATGTTCTTTCTTTGCTATTTGCTGCTTGTTAAAATGGCTGCAAGCCTGAAGGGGACACTAGGTTAGTTGAGACCTTGTTCCACCACAGTGATTTCTTGGCACCCATAATTTTCCATTGGCAGAATAATTCCTTGTGGATCTTGTGCCCTTTTGCATGCTTGAACACTGGCTGGGCCGATAGAGAGCCTAGTGAACCATAAATACCAGCACCATCCCTAGAGCAGAATGACTGGCAAAGTGTCAGAGAGAAACAAACTTTTGTTTTTTCGCTTTTTTCTCAGCACGGACAGTCCTCATAAATCAATGGACGCTGACGCTGTTAATCTTCTCCGCTTTGTCACATACTAAGATCAATGTTTCGTTTTCCAGGTGAAGGAAAGTAATGAATCATTCGTTTCAGAAAGCTCAGAGGCACTGCCTCTTCTCTTGGGACGCAAGGACCACACTACCCTACTCGTTCGTTTCCGGTTTTAAAATAAAACTTGTGAAATTTAATTACTGGCACACATAGACAGGTTTACTGAGCCAGGTTTTAACAACCCATGAAATGGCTTGGAGGGATAATTCATTTTAAAAAGAAAATCATGTAATTTAACAGCACAATCTCAGGGTAATTTGTCACTATTTTGGTGAAATCCTGGCTAATTTGTATCTCATGCATTTTTTAGAATATACTCACACCACAGCTATGGTTATGTTTGGGGATGGACTTTAATGCATACTTTTTGCACTATTAGTTGCTTCTTAGCATTACTATTGACGGTTAATTAGTATTAATGCCTTATTCTTTATGACCATGTTTTAGATCCCTTAATACCATCCCACTATAACAACTATTTTATTAACCGGTAATAAGCAAGAAATTAAGAGTTTATTGAGGTAAATGTTGCAGTCAGTGGTTGATATTGAGATCTGGTCCCCAACTAAACTGTGTTTTTTTCCTAAAATCACACCATAAAATGTTCCATATGACTAAGGAAATTACATTTTAATTACTGGAAATTATCATGGATGTTCCTCAGAAAACAGTCATAGTATTTTTTTCATCTGTATTTCTTAAGATAAAGATTGAACATTTTAAATATGTATACCTTCTAAAAGTAAATGTTGTAATTTAATAGAACATTAGCATATAGACAGCTCCAACATCACATAAACATGAACTAAAAGAAACAATTTTGCATTCATGGTTGTTAGTGGCCTTATTATGTTTGAAGGTATACTGTGCTGCCTGCAGAGAGTATAATTATATTCTGTGGATTACTTAACACTTTAATTGGCAATATTTTGGTGTGCCCAGCTAGGGAGATATTCATTAAAAAAAATCAGTGAAAAAATAAATATTATTTTAATAATTTTCATAACAATTACCATGCATCCTGTATTTTGTGATTATTTAAATATTCTTCTTAGAGAATCATAATTAGAAAGCCAGATAGCATGCTTCGAATTATGAACAGCAAATAATGGCATGAGCCCAATTACTAATGCTCTCAGTCATTTTTTTTGAAAGATGATAAGGGTGAAAAAAGACGGAAATAATAGACAAGGAAAACAGAGAAAGGGAGGGAGCTTTCGGACCACCAAAATCTGAAACTAAACAATACATCACATTTGGTCATTGTCTTTCAACTCTGCAATGTCAAGAGGTAACCCAAGGAAGAAGAACGAATGAAAGACTGAGTCCATCACCCATTTATCAAGAGTAAGGTGCATGAAATTGGCTTTTAACCTTGCAGTTAGGAGATTTAATTGGAAATCATGCTTTTGCCAGGGGAGAGGAGGGGGGAGGAAGGTGTCCAAACAGCATGATTAATGACTTTTGGGACATGAGACTTTGAGCTAATAAGAGACTTAGGGAGGGGCTGAGGTACAGGTGACTAACCTATCAGGACAGGAGGACTGGAGGAATAAGATTTGCTGCATTACACTTATCTGCTGGACATGAGTGGCAGTATGTAGCAATGAGGGTGAGCTGGTCTGGAACGTGGAGCAACAGATGTCGCCATGGCCCTTTTGTGAAAGAGCCTTACCCTGTAGTCTTTAACACGCCCAGCGCCATGCAGAAATCACCTCCCGCACACATGCAACCCACAACAGATGGACAAACAGAGGAACTGATAGAGGGTAAATGAGAAGGCCAATTCACACAGCTTGTTTCAATGTGGTACGTAGTCAGGGTGCACTTGCAGAGATATGGCACCGCAATTCTGATTGAGCTCCTAATGTAGGTCCATTTTATGCCAATGGGAAGCTGGAGCTGGTGCCAAATCTGAAACCATTCAACACGTTTCTACAACAGAATAGACGGTTTTGAATCCAAAGAATCAATGATCCAAATCCGAATCCAAAATGTGCTCTTGTCTTAGGGCAACTGATCAAAAAAAAATTTTGATCCACTTCAAATGTTGACTGTGTGTGTGTTGTTTTGGAATGTTTTGCTTTGAAAGGAAAGCATCTAAAATAGTAAAATAGAAAGCATCTTATCAAACTTGCAGCTGAACCACTGATGTCACATGGATTATTTTAACAATCTTCTTTGATAATGTAAGAATCCTTGTGATTTCTCGCTCTCGGAATGCGTCAAAGATAACTTAATTTGTGTTCCGAAGATAAATGAAAGTGTAATAGGTTTGGAACTGCCTGAAGGTTGGTAATTAATGACAGAATGTTCATTTTACTATGCCTTTAAGCTTTTTTAAAAAGTGGTTTTAACTGTAAAAAAACGTGAAAATGCTACAGTAAACACCTGACAGTAAATGGTTAATGGTAAATTCCTGTCAAATCTACAGGAAAAAAAAGCATAAACTGACTTTTCCAGAATTCGCTGCATTGCATTTCAAATGTAATTTAAATTTGATGTTTTTTTCTTTGATATAATTATGTTTCCTCTGTTCCAATATTTCAGTTTAATGATGGTGTTTAGTGTTTGTGTAAATGACGCTGATCTATATATGTTAAAGCTTGCCACTTTCTCATCACCACCTGCATTTGGTGCTTATCAGTATAATTCAAAGATACAAAACAGATTTCAGTAATAGATTGGTAAATTACCATTATATCAGTTAAATTAATAAAATTATGGTATTTAACTGTAAATTTAACTTAAAACCGTCAAATCTAAAATGTTGTTACCATATTTTTTAAAGTTCGACAGCTACAGCTGCCAGTTTTTAGTGTAACTTTTACAGAATTAAATGTTTTTACAGTGCAGTATCAACCCTGATTTCTATACCATTTTATTCCTTAATGCATGGTGAAAATCTATCTGTATTGTTGACAGTTCATTTTATGATTCATGTATTGATTATGAATCCTACAAGCTACCTTTTTCCAATGTTCAGATGAAAAAGAGACAAAAAAAAAAATTAATCAGATTATTTTGGATGGTAAAACTATGTTTTTAAAACTCATAACACTTGTAAACAACGAGTGGGAGGCAGCAGGTTCATTTTTGCCATTATACAGTATTATACCAGTTCAACCGGATGAGCACTACTAGTAACATAATGATGGACAAGAGGTATCAAAATGGCCCCATCTACCCTGGTCAGTCAGTATATTCCTGAGTATTTTCTCTCCTCACTGTCAATAAAAATTGAATCCACACAGAGTCAGCACAGCTCTCAAATATCAGCAGCATATAAATCAGTCCGCTTCCACAACGAATAAAAGGTACATTTTAAATGAAGCACTGTAATTTTCAAGCGGTAGATGGGATTCTGGAATATAAATGATGTGCTGACTGTACCGGGCTTGGGTAATTCCACCTGTGCAACTTGATCGGCATATAAATTCATGCCACGCACAGGTTTGCTGTTAATTTATTTTGCTATTCATACATCCGCGCATCTGGGCTCGAACACTGTAAATATTTTATATCATCATTTAACATTAACTTGTACAACATGCCACTCGAGTGCTTTACTAAATGTGTGTCCGTAAATAAGCTTTTTTTTTCTCTACTGAGAAAGAGGACCGTCATGCACAGCTCTTCCCACAGCCAACTAATTTTTGTCCAACCTTTTTGGACCCCTAAAGGGGCTGAGGACGTATCCTTGAACAGGAGCCAAACAGTAGTGTATGTTTTATATTTAAAGGAGCCTGGAGAAGAGCTCTTATGCTGCTGTGGGGAGAGACTGGAGTGGAGCTGGAGATTTTGATATAAATACCTGACCCTTTGCTTCTCACCACTTTCTAATTATATTAGGATTAATTGGCTGGTACCATGAGGGACCGGGGCTGTGGGTATTACTGTGTTAATGCAGAGCACTTTGTCTGGGTGTCCCGGCGCTGGTAGGCGACGACCTAATAATGAGACTGGCTGAAAGGTGCTACAAATATAGTGGGGAGTAAACAGCATGCTGTGGAAAACAGCATCAGGAGCCTTTGATAGGGCCACTTTAACCGAGGGCATTGGATTAAAGAGCTGCTTTACCCACTTATCCATGTGTGACGCTGATACGGAAGTAGCCTCCCGCTGGTACACTCTCAACCGGCTATCGACTTCCCAAAATCCAGCTCAGCTTGCCTGAGGCACTTCTGTCTGCTCCGACAGGCCCACAGAGACCAGTTGTCCATCACAAATTACAACTGCCTCCATCGCCCACAATTAACTTCTTCTTCAAGTACAAAGTTAAAGTGATTTATAGTGATCACTGTTTAAACCACTGTGTAAACACTATTTCTTTCTTAATTCCAGGGCTTTACAGCTGTTTAACAGGCATCAGTTATCTTGTCTTGCCTTGTTATACCTTTCTCGCTATTAGTTAGCTAATAACAACTTTTGCCTCAAACTCCTAAATTGCTGCTTGTTTATAATTAGTAGGGTAGTTGTTAAGTTAATAGGATATGATTAAAGGATCTGAATAAAGGGCATGTAGAATAAGGCATTAATATGTGCTTTATAAGTTGGCTACTAATAAACAACTGCGTGCAAATAGGCTATACTTAATAGTGAGAACTGATCCTTAAATAGCTATATTCTCACACCAAAAAAATTTCTTAAGCATTCTTGAAAAATCTTCAAACGTCAAACAGAAAATGTCATCATCAGGACCCCAGCAGACCACGATGACTGCGTCAAGGTTGATGTCACGGTGGTGCATACTCACAAAGAACACGAAGGAGCAGAGAAACACACACTCTTACATTGACAATGACGGACGATAACTAAAGGACAGAAGGCAACTTTATAAAGGACAGACAATCACAGTTAATAAACGAAGCACAATGAATCTCCATTACTTTTTAATTTGTTTTAAAAAAGGTTAAAGGATTGGAAAGTTCTGAACCAAATCAATAGAATATTAATATGAAATAGGTTTTATCATATACAGAAGTTTGTTCTTTGTTCAAGCCTAAACTAAAACTATTTCTCAGAAACCATTATAACTAGCTGCTAAATAGAAAGCCTATTATTAACATACTGGCTGTTTATTTGTACTACTTAGTACCAATGGGTATTGCATTATATATATCATTACTTATGTCATTAAATTTAAAACTCGTCAAAAGTCAAATTCAACACTGATGAAAAAGAAGAATTTTGAACTACTTTGTTCTCAAATTCTTCCTTCAAGAACATCAAGTAGGAGGCAGCTGAACATGCAGTAGATGTCTCCCATCAAGTTGAGAACATTATGTCATGTAACACCAAACTTAATTAAGAAGCAATTAGTCATCTTAAGCAAAGTATTCATGTTGACGGAGAAAAAGTTAAGAAAGAACAAAAGAATAAGAGAATAGTGTGAAAAGAAGCACTGAGAGTGGGCGGGAAGGGAGAAGAAAGAGCAAAAGATGGGCAGATAAAGAAACATAATACACTGTTCTAACTATGATAATTATTCCCCTGTAGACTTTGCTGTGGTAACCACTCTCTATAAAGGACACTGATATTGCCCTCTACAGCCTGTGTACTCGACCTGAGAGAGATGGATTCAGCAGAGACCAACAACTCCACCAAACTAATAAACTGACTATAAGGGCACGGCTGCAGGTCTCCTGCCTTTGTGTTCAGCTATGTCAAATTTAGTTTGATTTAAATTCATTTATTCAATTTATTCAATGTACTAATTTATTCCTCTGATGAATATTCATATTCATTCAAATTTGACTGAAAAGTAAAAAAAAATGTACAGTAAACATTGTTTGGTTCCTTTTAGCTTGTTCTAGTGCCATGACCACACTGGCACGTATGTCAGGCCTAGCCATTAAATCAGATGTTTTAGCATTTAAAGTGCAAACTTAATCAAGCTGCATGCTGGGTTTTTCATGCCAGAGATTTTTTGAGATGTCAGTACAAATCATTTTATCTTTTATTGCTGTATCTGAAAGCCTTGTTTATAATTTGATTTTCCTTTCATCTTTGTTATGAGGACACTATTGGACCGTGGATGGCAGCGCCAAGAGCCACATAAAGGTTTATGAAAGCTTTTTGATTTGATAGCTCCGAGCTTCTGTTTATGCCTTGATTGGGCTTTGTATTAAAATGTTGTCAAGAGCCCAAGTCGTGGATGGATGGTGCCAAGAAGAAATCATCACGAACTGTGAATCTGTGTGGCGGTAATTACCATGACAATCAGCAATCTCTTGTAAGAGTGCCTTAAAAAGCCAGAGATATTGGAGTGTCTTTTACTATATGACCTCATTAAAATATCACATTTGATGAATACTCTGAATGCACAAAGTGCTAATGATTAACAGCTCTGATGCAGAGAAGAGCCCCATTATAAGTCTGAACACGACTTCCTGTTTCCCACTGTGGGAACATTATCACTCCATCACTCAAAATGAAATGCTTTAGAGATAGACTGTACTGTAAACACTGATAAAAACAACAGACAGATGAAGAGAAGGTGATGGCTAAACAAACCGCTCAGAGTCTGTAAACATCACACGGAAGTATTGTTGAGACAGGCAAAAAAATTTGAAATTTCAGCTTTTTGCAAACAGTAAAAGTCAAAACTGTAAATATGAGCTTACTTTCAATTTGTCTCAACATGGAGGCAGGAGAGCTGTCTATCAGTTAATTGTAAAACAAAGTAACCGGCATTACTTTATTAAAAAAGTAACTTGGAATTTCACTTAAATTCCAAATGGTATTTTTTACACATTTCCTTGTGAATTAAAAAGTAACTCATTACTTTACTAGTTACTTGGAAAAAGTATCTTATAACTCACATTACTAGCAATGTGTTACCCTCAACACTGCTCGTTTATGTTCTCAGAAATCCAGCATCGTGGAAAGATTTCCACACTGACAGTCACTCTAAGTAGTTGTGGGGAAAGCATTTTGGCATCATGCTGATACTGCACATTACTGCTAAAGCACCTAATGTATATTCACTACATTGTCTGAACAAATGTATCACTGCAAAATGACAGCAAAAATAATGTTTGCAAAGCATCTATGATCTGAAAAAAAAAGCATTTTCTTGATGTATTATAAAAGTGCTCTGTAGTCTTTTGCCTAATGAACGATAAAAGTCATTTCATGACCTTTCAATATAATTTCACACTGACGATCTGCTCTTAAGCCTGTTTTACCATGTCAGCAGTGGATGTGATAAGTGTCTTCTATACACATTTGCAATCTAAAGCAAGCCAAATGCCAAAGCTTCATTCTAAGTTGTGTTTTTTTTTTTTATTTTAAAAAATGTCAATTTAAAGTCATATATATGAGTTGTCAACGAAAGTTAAAAAAGAAACTGTCACAGTTTACTTATATTTCTTTCTGGAAAACAAAAGTAGACATTTTGAAGTAATTTTTTTCCAACTACATTTAATGCCGTACACAATATAAACGGACAATATCCTACACATTATACAGCTGTCATTTCTCATTGTCCAATCATTTATTTGATAAATGATGATTAATTGGAACTATAGAAATTATACCTATATTCAACCTTCAGTCAATACCTCCAGCCTGAGGGCATCGGCTCTTACTCTTTATGAAGAACATGTATGGAATCAGCAATGGTTAAGCTTCTTGAGTTTTTCCAAATATCTCCTTAAGATAAATGGGGCAACATGGCAATTATTTGTTCCAACCTTGTTTGTAATGGTTACATAAATTTAACTGACAGGTTACCAAACCATGTTGTGATACCATAGAGTATGTCTGATTCAATGACTGCTACATAGACAAATTATTCCCGATTTTAGGCTTTGATTTAAAGTGCACTGCAATCTTGACTTCTGTCTTAAATGATCATATAAATTGTTCTTATGAAGTGGATCTTTCAGTGGATCAGTTGATTCAATTCTCAAAACCAGTTCAATCATAACAATGTGTTCCTGATTTCATGATCCAGTCACAGGTAAGAGCTTACTGGAGGAGAAAATTTCTATTAAACAATATATCACCACAAACTGACTGCTTTAATGGTGATTTATGTATTTTTGACATGTGGAAGCTCCGGACTTTACTGAATGTAATTGCACGGAAGAGAGTGACCAGTACAGCTGACAGCATTTTTTTTATGCAAGATATTCCTTTAAATAAAAGTACATCTCAATCAGAGATTTTTGTTTTTAGCAGAGGATCCCATAAGGTAAAAATAAGTGCTGGGAATGGGAGACGCTTCCAGGGAGTGATACAGTGACGGAGAGAGAAAGAGCGTGCAAGCCTCAAGCTGGTATTACTCTCACAGTCCTTTACTTGCGCAAGTTAGTGCTTTAAAACAGATTTGAGCTTTCCCTGTGTTGACACCTCATGGTTTTATTCTGAGGTAATAGGATGCCTGGGGAAGGCCAGAAAAAGGGAAATGGAAGAGGATAAAAAGAATGAGATGGAGAGAGAGAAAGGTAAAAGTTGTGAGATGTGAGCACTTTAACAGATTGGAGCGCTCACGGTTACACCTGTGGGCGCCCAAGTCACCTCTACATGATCAAAGCACCGGTTCCCCTTTAAATTCTGATGGCCAAAACATCTTAAACTGTCTGATAATGCAGAGTTTGTGAGCGCAGTGCTGTTTTGTGTACAGCGTTAGGCCTCGATCACACAGAATGCATTTTTGCAGTGAGAAGCGCCTTTTTTAAATTGTTTTCAGTTGGAAGTGGGCGTTCTGTGCATTGTTTATGTGCTCCGGGCGCTCGCATTATTGTAGGAGTGCTCTGAGCACCTGAAGTTGAAAAAAAGCAAGCAGAAAAACATTTAATGTCATTCTCTTTTTTTTTCCATTGTCAAATTTAATGAATGCAGAGGCAGACATTTTGTTGTGATGATGAACATTTACGGTTGTGAGTAATAAATTGAGAACTTGGCTGCAAGACAATATAATGCACTGAAGTCATGAATATGCTAATTAGCGTATCATGGATTCATCTAGCAACATTTAGCGACTTTTCAAGCTGGCTTTAGATACTTTCCATTGAAAGACGCTAGCAACACTGTTAGAAAGTCCAGAGACTGCAATGATGCATGAGAAATTTGTGGTGTCTGTCACAGGTTACTCTGAGCTGTATGACTCATATGAGCTAAAATGACTCAATGGCACAAAACAAATATTTTAGAGCAT
>JAUMHR010000075.1:3588793-3605463 GCA_032361145.1 Enteromius fasciolatus | reverse complement strand
CATGGACATCTTGGATGGCATAGTGGTGAGTAAATTATCAGCAAAAGTTTTTTTGAAAGTGAACTTCTCCTTTAAAGGACAGCTGTCCTGGTGGTTGCCTTGCAAAAAAATTAATTAATTAAAATGCAGCGCACTCCTCTTTTTTTAAAGTCACCAAAAAGGGAATGTGGTGCGCCTCACATTTTCAGAACTATAAAACACTTTGGTGTGATTGGGGCCTTACCAGGGAAACATCTAGGTTACGAAGGTAACCCTCATTCCCTGAAGGAGGGAACGTAGATGTTACATATGGGAACTCACCAGAGAGACCAATCACCTTTCAGTTTAAGAAAAGGGCGGGGGGTGGAGCACATGCCTGCATACTTGCACTTGAACATGTGGAACTTTGAATAATTCAATATATCAATAAAGTATGGATATATCTGAAGGCAAACATGGCCTTTTGGCTGACCGTGGAATATTGAGATTTGTAGCCACAACCTACTGGGCGAAGGAGACCCAGTAGGAACACAGTCAGGAGCTACTCCGCATCTAGTTCTGACTGCGGGGCAAGAGGACTCAGGTTTGTCAGAGGGAACATTCTGAGAGATAGCGCACAGATCCCATGGGAATGGCGCAGCGAGCCGACACCAGCCGGCCTCCCGCTCACCTAATGTCTAGTTGAAGACACGGGAATACACAGCCTCTACACGGAGGTCGTAGAACCTCACGAAGGTGTTGGGTGTCGCCCAGCCTGTAGCCCTACACCTATCTGCTAGAGATGCGCCCTAAACCAGCGCATAGAATGAGGCAGCACTCTGTTTGTGGAGTGGGCTCCGACACCTAAGGGGCACAGCTCCCAGGTCCCTGGCCAGGAAGATGGCATCTATCACCCAATGGGCCAACCTCTGTTTGGAGACAGCATTCCCTTTCTGCTGTCCCCCACAGCAGACGAAGAGCTGCTGGGAGCACCTGAAGCTCCGAGTGCTAGTCTACGTAAAGGCATAAGGCGCGTATGGGACAGACCCATAACTCTAAGGCCGGGTCTGCGTCCTCATGGGGCAGAGCTTGCAGGTTCGCGGAACGGCAAGGTAGGAACCTTGGGCACATAGCAGGGCCGGGATATCAGGATAACGTGAGAATCAGCTGGACTGAACTCTAGGCATGCTTTGTCAACAGAGAAGGGTTGTACGTCCCCTACCCTCTTGATGAAGGCCAGCGCAGTCAGGAGCACTGTCTTGAGCTTCAACAGATATTTTATCTCGACTGACACAAGTGGCTCGAATGGGGTCTGCCTCAGGCCACAGAGAGAGGGTACAAGATGCAGTCTTGAGGGGTTAACCCGTCTCGCATCTTTGAGGAACCTCACAAACAGTTGGTGTTTCCCGAGGGATGTACCCTCCACTGCATCGTGATATGCTGCGATGGCAACTACACACATTTCAACTCTCTGAAGTTGCCGGTCACTCCGGCGTGATCGGGGTCTTTTTTTTCTTAGTGCAAAAGACACTCAAAATACTCTGTTGACTTTGGTCACACAAGTTTTATAAATTTTATACGATTGCAGGCACGTTTGACTCCACAGGAGCAGATGGCGGGCGAGTTGTGAAATGTGGCGGGAGCATAGACCACCTTGTCGGTTGATGTACGCTATTGTCTGTATGGACCAGCACGTGCTTGTGATTCAGCATAGGTCAGAAGCGATGCAGGGCCAGAAACACGAACAACAACTCGAGGCAGTTGATGTGCCAAAGCAGTTGAACGCCTGTCCAGGGACCCGAGGCTGCTTGCCTGTTGCACACAGCACCCCAACCCGTGGAGGAGGCATCCGTGTTGACCACAACATGTCTGGACACCTGCCCTAGGGGGACAGTCCGGGGAAACACGAATCCGGAGAGTGCCACAGTGCCATGCCCATCTCAGGACTTGATCATGTAACCAGCGCTGAATCGGTTTCATATGAAGCAAGCCAAGCCACGTTACTGCGACTGTGGCTGCTATATGCCCCAGGAGCCTCTGAAAAGTTTTGTGCATCTGTGCTTACTTATACTCACATAGTGACAAGGTGCACCTGGATGCAATCAGCGCACGCCAATGTTCATTGGACTTTTCTTAAACTCAAAGGCTATTGGTCTCTCATGCAAGTTCCCATATGTAACGTTGGAGTGACTCGACTGAAGGGGAACCGCTATTTCGGTCTCCAACATTGTATTGTCATTATAAATCTGCTGTTCACCCCAAAAGCAGCATCTAGTGGTAAAGAATGAATTTGCATTTTCATTCAAACCAATGCGAAAAGACCAATAATAGACCGGGCAATATGCAAATGTTTCATGTTAACGTCATTAGGATTAGTTTTAAAAACAACTCTTTTCAATGATTCAGAGTCGACTCTTTCTTTTTAGAGACTTTTTGCACAGTGCACTTTCAGACTTTCAGTTTTGATTCACTTAGAGATGTGTTACACACTGCATGAAAGGTCATTTTCAAAATCCATAGGGTTAGAGGTACAGCACACTACTTCTACCCTTAAAGATTTAGCCATACTGCAAAACCCGACCTAAATCTTAACCTCATCCCACCTCAGTAGCATCAACAGTTCTTTGGTACTGTAATTATGTAATAAGCAATTTTAGGCAATGTGTCACAGTGATTTTACCATGATTAAAGAAGTTTTAGGTGCTGCATTGCATTATTCTGTGGTTGTCCTCATCCTGTTATTGATTTAGGGCGTATTAAAATAAAACAGAAATTCCACATATTTACTGTAATCAAAAAGCTGTCTCTTTTATTTATAACCCAACTACTGAGCCAATCATTCAAATGCTTTTTTTTAAAGTTAACTTTCCTGTTTTTTATTTTTACTGAACATCAACACCTGTGTGAGAAAGGTGTTTTCTGTCTTTCAACGGTTCTTAATATTGTTTTTTTTTTTTTTTTTTTTTTTTAAATAGGCAGTTTGAATGACAAGCAGACATCTGTCTTATCAAAGAAGTGCAAGATGTTTCCAAAAAAGATGTTTTGGGAAACAACATCTCCAATAACTACGAGAATGGAAATAGCAGCACCTCATTTCTGCATGAATTCTGAAACACTCGCTAACAGCTGTCTAGAAAGATTTAAATATAACATGGGAAGGCTGCATTATTCATGGCATTTAACCAAGGAAATAATGAGTGGTATTGACCTATAACGTATACACCTGACACTACACTTGCCGTGAAGAGTCACACTTTCCCAAACCATCCACACTGAGGTCATTACTTCGGTTGACTTCTGAATCTCTGAATGGTGAAGCAGTTCCCTGAATGGCTACTGAATAATTCATCGGTTCAAATTATGTTGGTAAATTATTTTATACGATCGGGAAAGATCTATCTTCAGCGCTGGGGCCGGTGAGAGAGAAAGCTAACGTCTGTATTATTCTGAAGTAATGGCTGAAGATGTGAGCATTGCCGCTGAAGTGTTCACATTTGATATTCATAGGCAAAAGTACGGTGACTATCAAGGTTCAAATGACTGCCATCCGTACACAACACATTTAGCTGTTTTTGCTACTTCTGGCCATTTTTTCCCATTCACATCTTCTGGATTTTTTCCCCATGTAAAAAAGGTGATTCAGTCCAGCTGGTGTTTTTTGGCTGCCGCTGACATGTCCCCACTTTAATGGCAGTTGAAAATAAAACTCAATAAAGATTAGACATGAAGTGGTGTCAGAGCGACAGAAAGCACCATTAGAGTGACGCGCCACAGACCCGCTCTGCTATTTGCCTTGCTTAGCCGAGAGATACTGAGACGTATCTTCACAATATCAGTAAAGTAATGGTGCAGCGGGGCCTGGAGAGAAAGATAGGCTTCATTTGAAATCACAGATAGAGAGAGGAGGCTTACTCCTCTGAGATATTCTGCATGGGAGGTTGGCAAAAAAAATAACTGCAGAATGTAAACCATACATATGGCTTCAAAAAGAGCTATGTGTTCTAACACTGCTTTTATAATTCTATTGAGAGGATGGAATTGAATGTACAATGTTCAATGAATTGATGCAAACCCTTCGATGCATTTAAAAATCAAAAGATTAGCCACTTCTTTCCTTTAATTTCTTTTGAGCAAAAAAATTATTCATTCAGTTCAAATCATTTCAACTTCAACTGTGCCAATGAATGGCCAATTTTTCCCCTGGCATTAGCTTTTTTTTGCTTGATGCTTGCATAATGCATTATCATTACTACTGCAGATTGAATAGAGACATTTTTTAAAGGAATCTGGATACATAATTAGTCTCATAAACATGATGATAGATGTAAATGTCTCAGCATGTGTCTCATTAGACTTTGCTGCTGTTCTCTTTCTCTGTGTCTCAGGGAGCAGGGAACTCTAAAGATAAAGTACTGCATTCAGAATCCAATCATTGCTCCATTATCAACATGTGATGGACTGGTGAAGTAAAAAAATATTGCTAAGAGATATAATTTGTGATTTTGCATTTATTGTACTATGTACAGTATACACACATCCATGAGATCTGGTAGAATTTATGTGTGATTAAAGGTAGAACAAACTAGAGATTGTATAGAGCATTTCCCTTTCTTTCACAATTTCCTTTATAGTATGTACATTTATGTAGAAATTACATTTTCCTCAACTATAGATACATTTTAGATAAAGTCACCCAACAACATGATCATAAAACTGTTAGGCAGACATCTGTTAATAACATGAATCGTGCAAAACTCACTAAACCTTTTTATAATGGTAATGAATTTACGCCAAAATATTCTCTTATGTCATGGAAGAAAAAAACAATCAGAGGACTTGGTAATAAACGTATCCCTGAGGCATAGATGTGTATAATGAATGCCAAAATTATAATTTTAAATACATCATCAGCTAACATAAGATTTACAAAACGCTGAATACGTCGCAATAACAGATACCAACATCATGCACCTCTTCTGCGTCTCTCATAAATTGGGGTCAGTAACTACAGTGGCTGCTGAGAGATGGCTATATGCTGACATTTTACTGCTAACAGCACAAATAAACAACACTCAACCAAGCCTGGATGAGATTGGCTTTCCTCTGGAAAGGTTATGCATGAAAATACTCTTTATCAAAAGACCAAAATATTCATACATGTAATTTAAAATACTTAAACCATGCACGCTGAACTTTTGTGTCTAAGCGAATTTGTTTCTTTTTGTCAAAACCATAGCTAATGTATTTGAACAAAATAGCATTCTTGCATTATTGAGATTTTTAATGCATTCACAGATTCATGATTTAGAGAAATTTAGCATTACATCACTTGCTTACCAATGGATGCTGCACAGTAAATGGGTGCAGTTAGAATAAGAGTCCAAACAGCTAATAAAAGCATCACGATAATCTGTGAGTAATGACTCCAGACCATCAATTAACATCTTGTGAAGTGAAAGCAGTGTGTATACTGTATGACACAGAAAAAATGGTTTCACTTTATTTCGATGGTCCCTTCAACATATTCTGTTGATTATAAGTAACATTGCACCTACATATCTACTAACTCTCAATAGAGGGCTAGCAGAGTATTAGTAGACTGGTAGGGTTAGAATAAATTGATATGTACTTGCAAAGTTACTTATAGTCAGTAGAGCGTCTTTTGGTAGACCATCACAATAAAGAGTTAGCAGATATTAATTAGAGAGTGTACTAATATTGTAATGAGAGTTAGTTGACATGTAGGTGCAAAGCTACTTATTGTCAACAGATTGTTCAAAAAGGACCATCAAAATAAAGTGTTACCAAAAAAATAAACAAGTCTCCATCTTGGATGGCTTTAGGATACTAACACTAGTTGCAAAGTTACTTATAGTTAGTAAAATGTCTAAAGTGGACTATCACATTTAAATACGAGTAAATCAAGAGTATCTAAGTTCTTTGTGAATGATGTGGTCTCTACTGCTCCTTTGATTGAATGTTTTATTTTAAATAAGCCAATTTAATTTCACGGCTGACTCAATTTTGTAGACGATGTGGAGCATTGGCCGGGTGTGATTAAGTGGGTTTCCAGCTTGTTCGATACGTGCAGCCCACAGCTTAACCCAACACACACAACGGCGATCTCATCAACGGTCTCATTTGGGCATGCTTGTGCAAATCGCTGGCACAGGCTGCTGTTTATGCAAAATAATAATTGAGATGTCATGTTGAGCTTGTTCTCTGGCACATTGGTGCTACTTTAGATGGTAAACAGCAGATTGTATTCTTGAATTGTGGCGCTGAGACGATTATGCTGGGTTTGGTGATTTTTAGGTGTGCGGAGAGTGGATGACTGACTTTGGGTTGTCAGCTCTCATTACAAACAAAAGCACATTCAGCTATTAAATTATATCTGAGATCTAAAGCAGGAGTAGATGTAGTTGTGTAGTCACGAGGAAACTGACAAGTACAATGGACTGTCCACTGAACATTTATTGA
Organism: Enteromius fasciolatus; assembly: GCA_032361145.1. Classification (NCBI taxonomy): domain Eukaryota; kingdom Metazoa; phylum Chordata; class Actinopteri; order Cypriniformes; family Cyprinidae; genus Enteromius; species Enteromius fasciolatus. Next base: position 3,599,025 of record JAUMHR010000075.1, on the reverse strand, counting down.
TTGATACTACTATGCAATTATTTGTTGCAAACGTTTTCTACCCCTGTCAATTGTTGCATTACTGTTTCAAATAAACCTAAATAAATGTGTTTTGACTTGCCAACACTTCACTGTTTGTCAGACAGAGCCGTCCTGCCTAAAATTAAATCACTTCTATAATAAAGACACATCTATAGACCCATTCTCAGCAAAGATGTTAACTAATACTAACAGTAATAAAGTAACAATATCATTAAAATCACTTTCAGAACATTGTTGAACTATAAAAGTGACAGCCAAACAGATTACTTTGAAGCAGCAGATGACCTTAGAATAAATAATGTTAGCAACGTTATAGACACTAATATCATTACCGTTATAGTTATCATTCTTGATACGAACAAGTTTAAACTCAAAGAAAAGTTGTAGGTAACAGCTGGTTTAGCGTCATAGCACTTCTAGAGAGATCTTCTTGCACTTCACTAGAGAGATCACTGAGTTTACTCTGATGTTAGATGCCCTATATGAAGCAAAGTGAGAAGATGAATAAACTGAGATCAAACAACGAAAATAAAGATCAATCTTAACTCCATTTGAGGGCTGGAGGATGAGATGAATTTGGAAAGAGAAAACAGGGATGATGAGAAAGGAGAAGTAAAGAGATGAGAAGAGTATCAGGTTGGTTATTCCCTCATGGATACAGTCTCCATTTATTAAACTCCCACTCTTCATTCTCTTCACTGGCCAGAGATCAAACATATGTGCACACTTCCTAGGCTGCTTATCCACTTTACTTCTTTGCTTTCACTTTCTCTTCATCCCAATCAGGCATTGTACTAGAAAAGAAAAGAAAAGAAAAGAAAAGAAAAGAAAAGAAAAGAAAAGAAAAGAAAAGAAAAGAAAAGAAAACGTGTCATCAGGACCATTAGAGAATTCATAAGCAATCAGTCGTCTTCTCTCTGCTGGAAATGCACTCCCGGACAAACAATTTAATACGTGCTTGACCATAATGCGGCCAATTAAAGATGTTTAAATGTTACTATGTTTCCTGTTAAACACTTTTAGACATGAGCACAGACGCTTTTCATAGACCTCCATTAACTCCTACGGAGATCTTATACCTCAGGCTTTGTATTAACTTGCAAATGTTGTGCATGTATATGTGTTTGGCCAAACTTGACAGAGTTTGTAAGTATCTGTGTCTTGACCCAGAGGCTAGATAAACCACCATTCCTGAACTAAGGTCCACTTTCAGAAGAACTGATATTTTCATTGAGGGCACCTTGAAGTTGGGAGTTTCAGATCAGACTCAGTCATGCTGGGATGTGATCTAGTGTGTAACTAACTGAATAAAAAAGATATCAACTACAGAGATTGAAAATATGATATTGTGGGTATTGTATGGCAGATTGGGTTGGAGTTACTTCTGCAAAGCACTGCAAAGTTACTTACTGTCAGTAGAATGTCTAAAGTCGACTATAGAAATTAAAATTTGTGTTAAAAAAGTGTTACCTATATTTTTGATCTGAGAATAATCACAACCACCACATTCAGGGCCCAGAAATGCACTAATGAGTACGTTACACATGAGTACACTACATGAGTAAAATGCATGTTTTACTCAAAGCATGCCCTCAAAGCATCCTACAGTAGATGTATATTATTTTCTTCATTCTGATTAATCCAATCTGAGCTATATTACAAATTATCCAAGCATTTTCAAACTTTAGAATGGGTCTAGGTGTTTTTTTTGTTTGTTTGTTTGTTTGTTTTTTTCTCCCCGCAATAAAGGAGTTTCTCTGAGTCAAAGAGACATACAGTACCTACTTGCTATTTTAAAAAGGCCATTCTGTATTAGTTTCTCCAACTCTCCTTACAGGATCCAAAAAGAATGTCTGCCGGCAATCATGATGGTGCCTTCTTTACAAGGAAGTGACACCGATGTGGTATAAACAGGAATTCAACTGTTGCAGTATGCCTCCTTTCTCCTGGTTAATTTCCCAACACCTGTGGGGCCAGCTGGTAAGATGATTTGACTGAAGACTGCTGACAGACCAGCATAAGGGCTGATACTGATCCTGCCTCTCTTGCACAAGAAGAGCCAGTCTCACCATGCCATTGCTCCAGGACATAGACAGACGAGGAAACAAACTGCTGGCAGGTCTATGGCTCACTCCTCTGCTGTCTCTTATAGTGGCACAAAGTGTCCCCTTGAGGGTGCATCTCTCAGATGAGTTTGATTACTTGGTCAAACCCCAAGTTTGATTCCCTTCCACTGCCTTTCTCTTTTCACACTGTACTGTTGCATAATGCTGTCTAATGCCCTCAAAACACTTTTACCATAGGGCATACAGTACGATGTACATCATAAAAAGAAGGGCATCTAAGCTAATATTAGTCTCTTTGTTATTCTGTTCCCCAGTCTGTATCCAGATCAGATGGTGTATCAGCACAAAGAGATGATCTTCATCAGAGACCAGAACATCTAGATGAGCCCTGTGGACAGATCACCGTATCCAAATGCACACACTATAAGTCCTTTGCACAATCTGTCATGTGCTTAAAATTGAACTGGAAATTAGGTGCTGGGCGTCCGGCCAGAGGAAAACTGGCCCCAACTAAGTCTGTTTTTTTTTTTTTTAAGGTTTTTTTCTCCATTCTCTCATGGATGGGGTTTTGGTTCCTTGCCGCTGTCTTCTTTAGCTTGCTTAGTTGAGGTCACCTAATTTCTAGTGATTATCGTTGTTCTGATTACAGAGACTGTCTCTGTATTCGATAAATAAATAGTTAATCTCATCATTTGATATCATCATTTTATAATGTTCAGTGCTTTGCTACAATCTGTATTGTTAAAAGCGCTACAGTATGAATAAAAGTGATTGATTGAACCATCACAGCATGGCTTTTCTGATGTTGTAAACTTGCTCAGTAGCTCACCTGATATGTCATTGCACTTGAAAGGTACAGGTCAGCCTGTGAGTTTTACTCATCTGTTAAGTTGAAAGGAACACAACACGTTTTTAAAAAAAAAAATAGATTGTTTCCCCTAAAATTAAACAGTTGAGTTTTACAGTTTGAATCCATTCAGTCACCTCCGGGTCTGGGGGTAGCACCTCCAATTAGACCATTAGCATCACACTCAAAAATCAATATTTGATTTCAATATTTTTCCTATTTATAACTTGACTCTTCTATAGTAACATTGTGTACTACTGTAAGACCAGCGTAAACTGAAAACTACACCTCAAAGGCAAATTCTGGGGACTCCTAGGAGAAATGCATGCAAAGATGAAACATTAATTTCAGATATAACAGACTTATATCAGTGAAAAACCTTATAACAGTTCACATGAACAAATCTTTACTAGCAGTTGAGTTTGCAATACCATTTTCAGATTAACAAATAAAACCAAGACCAAAGGTTTAATATCGAACCCTGAGTTCAAACACTGAGTCCCTGTTGCCTTGTATCCTCATATGCAGCTTGAAATAATAAAAGACCAAGTAACATAATGAGTCGACAATAACTCCGACCTTGTGCTAGCGAAAAGGTCAGGTTCAATAATGAAACACCTTTTACATTCAGCTTCTACAGTACAAAGAACAAACTGCTAATGAAAGAACCCAGTCGTCACAAGTTTCTTTTTGAAATATTCCATCCAGGACACGAGACTCCAAACTTAAGAAAAACATTTAAGGCAGCACTTCATAGGCACTTCATCAAGCCAAAGTCTAGGTGTAATTTGTGGCTCATTTCCCACATCGGCATCCAGCCAAAATGTTCTGCAGCACATTATACGAGTAGAGAATCTGAAACCAGCAGACCGGCATTTATGTGCAGCCCCTGTGCTTTTTATCATACCTTCTCCAGCTGCGAACGAGACCATGTGACTGCATTTAAATCAATAACGCAATTCACTTTCCCCGCCGTTATTCACCAACCTATTTTGCCTCATCCCAGCCGCTCTCTTACGGAGCTGTCAGCACTCTGATGGGTAGCGAACAGGGGGGGTTGGCGGAATGTCTCTCCTGCTGTGTGCAGATGGTAAGGTGTGTGTGATCGGCTGTTCTGTGATTCTGAGGAAAGCACATGGCAGAAACACAGTTGAGCAAGAGTTTACAAGAGCATAATAATACAGATGGTGAATGAGGCAGGTTCAGCATGCATTAGGAACATTCTGACAACAAGAACTCAGTGTGCTTATGAATGTATGGTGCTTCGCTTTGGGTGTTCTGCATGTGGGCTGAGGACACTGTGTCACAGCGCCTGCTGTGTAAGTCTTTTCAATAAGCTATGGTTTCACCTATTTATTTTGTGGAAATGTCACAACTTGTTTTTTCAAAGAGAATTAACGAAGGAAATAGAAGCTAAACAGTTTTTAAATCTGTATTAAAGGGTTAAATATGATGTTGCTAAAGAGTATGTTATTTTGTGCAATGTGTTTATACAGTTTACGTTTCAAAAAACATTATTTTCCACATCTCCCCTGAGCCCTGCTTTCCTGAAACGGGTTGATTTGTACAAAGCTCATCATTCTAAAAAGCGAAGTGTTCTCTGATTGGCCAGCTATCCAATGCATTGTGATTAGTCAAATACTGCAAGCATGTGGCAGAAATGTTACGTCCCTTACTATAATGTGATGCCGTATCCCGGTGCTATGACACAAAAATAATAAAAGCCCTTACAAATGAAACATATTTTAGCTCATTAAGGGAAATATATATATAGCCTATATATATATATATATATATATATATATAAATAATTACTATTAATTATGATTAATTGCAATTATTTATATTTGCTGCCAGTAGTAACTGTAACAGAATTACCATCAACTAATCTGTTCATTCAGCGAACACATAGTGTAATCTCATCTAGACTCTAAGAAGGGATATTTTCTTGGCCACAAGAAAAATACCTTCTCACAGTATCACTGCATCGTAAAGGGACATTACTTTGCAAGGCAGAATCAGAAGCTCATGTAATTTGGGCAAAAGTTTAGTTAGCTCACATGACTGAACACACGTATAAATACACTCACACAAAGGGGAAAGTGCAAAGCACGGCTTAAGGGTAAACCATTAAGAAAGAGCTAGAATTTAAGTTATGAAAAGAGAGTCAGTTGACCACCTGTAAAACCATCAGTGCCATTCAAAACGGTCCAATAACTAAAACTAAACCTCTGTTTCATTTAGTTATGTGTAGGGTTGGGCATCGTTTTGATTGGAACGATTCTGATTCCGATTCCAATTATTCCTTTCCATTTTGGTTCTTTTCGATTCTAAATTCCGATTCTTTGTGGGCTGGAGTAACGTTGTTGTTCACCAAATTTGGTCAAGCACTTTATTGTTAAACTACAATCACTTACCTGATTGATGTGACGAGGTAACGTTACTAACTTTGGTTAGCGCAGGGTTGCCCAAGGAGGACGAGACAGTGGACCAGCGCAGCACGTCAAACACGCTACACTCCTTAATTTGTACATCATGCAGGCGTAGGTGTTTTGTCATATTCGTAGTGCATCCTCCCATGCAAGATATCATTTTGTCACATGTGTTGCACTGTTGCCGACCCAGGCTTTTTTAGTGTGACATAAAGCCACACTTTTGAGCGCCGCTTACTGTGCTCCATAGCTGAAACTGAACAAGCGCGCGGCAAGCACTTCCGGAAATACGGTGGCCACAATGGAAACCAAAAATTACTTGTTTGGAACCGATGATCAGAATCGAAAACAAATTTTATAAACAATTCCAATGGCATCGTTAATTTTTTAACAGTTCCAAGTTGGAACCGGTTCTCTCGATGCTCAACCCTAGTTATATGTACAATACTTGCATTGCATCATTGTTGAGGGTCCAATGCGGTCTCAAAGTCCTGATGGTTCCAAGGTTGTGGTTTGGCAGTCATGTCTTCCTGGTTTGAAGAGTAATGAATTCCAAAAGATGTCCTGACTCTGATGCTTGGTAGAGAGAGAGATCTGTTGCGATCCATGCATCTTGAGATACATGAAAAGTCAAGGCTTAGGTCTGGTGTAGAAGCTAGGTGTTGCCTGGAGTTAAATCATCATCTTAGTGTCTCAAAGGATGGCAGCCTGTGCTGCAGTCTAGGCCTTCCTTCAGTGCATGTGCATTGGGCCCGTGGGCTTAGGAGACCATAGGGAGATGGTAGCTTGCACAGCGGCCAGCTGATTGGTTTATCTTAGTACCACTGCAGCGACCAATGGCTGTGCAGTTTTCAATTTGTGATTGAATAAGGCTTCGGTTAGGAGGAAAAAATAATTTTTTCCCATAGCGTCTTAGCAGATGCAGTACGAGTGAAGTGTCGACAGGGAACATAACTTACTTAAAGGTTGTGAGTCAGAAGTGCCAGACTGTAGAATTACTTTATAGTCTCTGTGTACAGCCAGAATAGGCTACTCTACAGGTTTTAGGAATCAGTCTACTGAAAATGCACTAAACACACTCTAATATTTGTGTTGGACTTTTCTGAAAGTATTGTAAATACAAATTAAGCACTAATTTCTCTTTTGAAATCACAAACAGAAGTAGTTTCACTTTTACGAAGCGCAGTATCTTCAGAACATGGCACCTGCAGCAACACTACAGCGAGAATAATAGTTCTGCATTCTTTCTTTGAGTAAACATTTAATCAGTGTTATAAAAATAAACCCACTCTGTGATGTAGAAAAGTGTGGACAAGTCATAACTTTTATAAAGAATATCTCTTTGGTTTTAAGACTTTAGTCTTTGCAACTTTAGGGATCTTATTTATACACTAAGGGCTTGTAATGCTCTAGTTCTTTAAAAATAAATGCATCATATGACCCCTTTAATCAGCTTTGGGACAGAATAGTATAAATGTACAGTATAGTTCACCCCAAATTGAAAATGGTGTCATCAGTTACTCACCTTCATGTTGTTTTAAAACCACATGGTTTTCTTTCTTTCAAATGGAGATGTTGAGCAAAGGTTCATGCACAGGTTCAATAAAAACACTCAAAAACATTAGTTGTAACATGTCTAGTAACCGATGGGAAAAGAGCTATGGTGGAAACCAAACTCTGTTCGTCAAATGGAGATGTAGAGATTACTTATACATAGAGATGCTTATTCATCTTTTTTCGAGCTTGAAAGTGGTTTGTGTCCATTCACTTTCGTTGTACGAAATAGAGCATCATAAACATTCTTTCGTGTTCCATTTATGCAATACAGTTTTGGAGTGATGTGAGATTGAGTAAATCATGGTAAAACAATAACTCCATTAATGGAGGCCTTTTCCACAGTCTCTTGAACATGCCATAAAGGCAAGAATTGGAAAATGAATTAAGGGCAGACAGATCGTCATATACCACATCATAAACCTTGAGCCTTTGACATTTATTATCCAAGACAATGTTGTCAATGAGCCACACCAGTGAGGTGGGAATAAAAGAGGTAAATGCCGCTTTCCCTCTCAGCATGTTAAAAACCATCTGGCAGAGATCAGAAGGCTTGATACGCAACAGAGCTCTCTCGTCTTGAGTGTGCTATAAAGAGATGCTCTACTTGTGTAATGTATGCTTCCCTACAACCCTGTGCTCCACCCGCTGCAGAGACACACTCCACCGGAGCAGATAGTTAAATGAGAAATGAGGGTACACATCTAAGGCATTGATACAAATAGGAGGACATGAGCAACTGAAACAGTGGAGAGAGAGACTGTTTCCTTACGTGTTTACCCTCACAAGCCTGCTTGAGCATGTGCATTGTGTGTTCTTACTTGTGCAGGTTGTGTGCTGACAAGTGATTCAACATTTCAGCTAGCTGTGCTGTTTTAATCTGTTTACTTTTCATGCGTGAAATAGTTAATACAGGGTCATTGCTAGGTGTGATCTTGTTCTATATGCATGTTTCACACTGTTCATACTAAAACAGAGCATGGAGTGGAATTTTAAGTATACTTGAGCCCTAAGTGTAGGTAGTCAGGGTCTGGATTCCCAACATGTCCTCCAACTAATACGCCCATATGGGTCGTCTACAATAGCTGTGAAATACGACCCATCAGAGCGTATACTACAATTGAACATTTGCATGTTAATGTTTTGTACTATTTTATCAGCCATGTGATTTAGGGTTGGTGTAGCTCAGTTTGTAGAAAGATGCATTATTATATGAGATGAGTTCGAACCCAGAGAACACGTTTTCACAAAACCCTATAAATCGTGATTTTGCACAATATTTGTAACAAGTAGGTTTAGGAGTGGGTTTGTGTGGTCATTCGTACGAATTAAACCTAGTAAAATTTGTTTTAATTACCGTGAGATCAGTGTAAGGACAGACGCAATATGACACTGTCATTATTTTTACGCCCACTAGAGGCCGCTTACCTTTAAAGCGTACATATAGGTTGGAATAAGGTACTTGCAGAAACGTTACATATATAAAAAATTACATATATAAACGGACAATATTTGATTTCAAGGAATTTCAAGAAAGGCAGCTGGATTATGGAATGCAGTGGCTTAGAAATTCGACCTAGACAAGTAAAATCCAGGGTTGTGACATTATACACAGGTAGCACAGCTTAAATCTGCTGCATTCCATGGACAGATCAGTAACTAGAAGATTAAAAAGTATGTAGTTGTGTATGTTGAAATCCACCACTGTATGTAATCTGTGATTGTGTAAAATCTCCAGGTTCAGTCTGACATTGAGGGTAGTGAGATTCATCTTTCTGTGGAGTGTAACCTCATTAAGAGTGATTAATTCAACTTCATGACTAATATGGTCCAGAGTGACCCTGAGCTTCCACACAGCTCCCCAAAGACCTCTTCATCCCGATTCACATAGTTAATCTAGACAGGAGACTGGACCATGGGGTCAAGGTTTCTCTGTTTAACATGGGCCAGTCAGCCCTTGCTGCTCATACCTACACTATTTTGCAGGCAAAAAGTATCATTCTCCATTTGGCCATTGAAAAAAAAACTGCTGCATATTCTAACGTTGCAGGTATATGAACTGGACTAGATGTTTTTTCAGTGACAGATTATTTACACACACATTTCTCCAGGTAATATAGCCCTCCTTAGCTTTGACAACAGCTGCTCATCCTTGTTATCACAACACTGCACAACACCAAAGCAAGAACCACATCACCCACACAGATAGACATGTTTGCCCTCAAGCTCACCTTAATTTACCTGAATGAAATAAGACAGACGGTAAATGTAGAGCTGTCACCTGGCACAGCACATCACAGATTCCCCTGAGAAATGAGCTCCGAGCAAAACGCGCTTCACCTGCGGTTGGATATTCACTTACTTTTGACAGCCTGCTCAAAAGTTTTTGCACAACTTCTCCAGTCGCTCTCTCTCTCCTTTTTTTAGTATCACTCATAACCTACTTAAGCTGTATTTTTGTATTTTGTTTTTTTCCCCTACCCTGTCATTCCTACCTACGTGTGAATATGAGCCCACGCCACGCTCGCTGTTCTTCTGCGCTTAATGTTCTAGCATCCGTGCTCAAATGAGGTATGCGCTTTACTCATCAGTCCTCCTCTCACCATTCTCCACTGACACGTGACACTATCAATGTTTCACCTGAAATATTTTAGACCATCATTTTACACTTCATTCTGGCATTTGTGAGAAAAAATATGATCAAACTAAGTGAGAATCCACTTCGTCAGTCAGTTTAATGTTATTCATTTAAAAAGCCTTTCCTCAAAATAATTTAACAAAACCAATGTTAACTTTTTGCCCTTATGCCCATAGCAATAGTAGTAGAAGTAGTTGACAATGTGAAAACGTTTTTTACTAAATTAATTTATAGGCCATTTTTAGAGACCATTTTTTCCTGTCTTGTCTTATTGTCATCTTTTTGGTGACCCCCACAGAGCAAAAGTTGTTTACTTGAGATCTCAATTTATTTTCTTGTTTCTTGAAGTAAGAAAAGACATTTATAAGGAAAGCATATCCTACTGCATCAAAAATTAGTTGGTTTGTTTTTATTTAGGAACTAACTCAGAGTGAAAGCTCCGTGTTTGTCAGTGATATAGCTCTTACAAATCAGCGCCCAACAACTTTTGGGCTTTACTTTATCTTCAAAGACAGTGTAGTGACTCTGAACATTTGGACAGCCAAAACAAGTAACTGGAATAGGATTGTTAGGTGAAGTCCCAAGCAAGGATCTAAAGGACCTGGGGCCTCATGTATCAACGCTGCGTACGCACAAAAACTGTGCGTACGCCAGATTTCACGCTCACGTTGGGA
>JAUMHR010000075.1:3554032-3575790 GCA_032361145.1 Enteromius fasciolatus | reverse complement strand
TTTGCCTGATATCACGAACCTTTGCCTGGACACTCACCTTGATCTTGCCTTGTCTCCTCTGCTCTTGACGCTGTTATTGACCATTGCCTGTACGACCCTGTTTATCATTAAATACTGCAAATGGATCTTAACTTCTCTGACTCTGAGCCTCAGTCGTCACAATTACTTTTATTGTCTTTGAAATATGTACTGTATGCTGTCGCAACTAAAAAACTTACGTTAGTGTAATATCTGTTAATAGTTGTACATTATGTATTTAAACATATTTATTAAATAATACAAATACATTTTATTAGCATTTCAAATGTATTAAACATTAAAAAAAAAAACGTTACAGTAAACAATAATATTATGTATTTCGCACATGCTTTAGTAAGTTAGTCAACTAATTAAAATAACTTATTTAAAGCAATTATTTCAAATACATTTTAAGTAAAACCATTAATTTGACATTATTACAAAATTGCATTCTGAAAGTTTACATAACATGAAAATGCATTATCTTTAAATGCACTAAAGTGGCCTTTTAAACATACGGTAACATAATGGTAATATTTTAAGAACCAATACTCACTGTTAACTAGATGCTTATGAGCATGCATATTCGTAGAATAATCGCTGTTTAATGTATTTATATAACACAAATGAACGGTTATTTTAGAACCATTACATAACTGTTACCTTACTAACTATTAATAAGCAGCAAATTAGGATTCTGGGAGAAACCTTAAGTAATGTATGCGTTTCTTTTTCTAAAGAGTAAGAAAGTATATTTTTAAGATTTGAAGTACACTACAAGCAAACATTCAATACAATTAAGCACACTTCCTTTTCACAGTATATTATCCTTTTGCTATCTGTATGTGACAGGACCTTATATTTATCATCGCATACTTGTAACAAATACTAGACATGGTGGAGAGATGTTGGTCTAGTTTGGGCATTATGTGTCTGTAATCTAAACAGCCTAAAATGGCTGGCATCAAGGTCTTTGTTGTGTAAGAACAGCATGCAGCCATCTTTCATAAAAGGATCCATTTGGCAATCAAATACACACCAGTATGTTCAGACATGGTTTGAACTCACCACATTAAAGTGTTATGGTGCTTCACAGGCGGCTCCATTCGTATTCACCCCACATATCAGGGATTTGTTTCTCTAATAATGTTCCCACAAAGAAAAACTGTCCCCCCTCCCTTTCCTCCCTTACAAACGGATCCGCCTCCTCTCAGCACTCTGATTAGGTTTTCCTTGTGCTGAAGACGCTCACAATGTGTGACTTATCACAATGAGTTGACTCTAACCGAGCCGCCGCAGACAACTGCTGCCGTCAGGCTTCAGGATGCTCATTTAATAACACAGATACTGATACACCCTTATAATCTCAAATGGGCCACTCATTGGCCTGCTAACCTCTGTGGTAGCATAACATTCATTTTTAACTGGTTATTATTAGCGTAGGTGTGTAGTTACTAGTGACACCAAATGGAATTGAATATATAATTTGATTTCAGAAGAAAAACTTGGTGCCTGTCAGTGAAAATATGGCTGCGATGATGTATCTGTGTTGTTGTGGGATGCTATGCTAATGCTAAGGTGTTTAGTGTCTGTAGCTACAGGCACGTCCTGATTTTGCAGAGTTTGACGTATTTGAGTTAACATATTTTGTAGACCCTGGAACAACATTTTATTACAAAATTTTAGTTTTGACCATATATCTACACCTAAACCTAACCCTACCCATGTGTATTGCCTAAAATCTGAGGAAACGATAGATGACTGACACTGATGTACAAGCACCAAACACTGATCATAAGCCTAAGCTTCACAAAAACTATAAACTGGTTCTTCAAATCTGATTGACTGATTGGAATCACAATGTTGTTCCAGGGTCAACAAAGATATTGACCCAGGTACACGCCGAACTTAGCAAAATCAGGTTCTGCGTAGCTACAGTATGATTGCTGGCTAGTCCAAGTCAAGCCCAGCCAACTTCAGTGTAAGTCTATGGGAGGTCGCTAGGTTAAATGTATAAAAGTGTAATCATTTTTATGATTGTTCAACCTTTTTTTGTTGGAAGAGTTACCCATGAATTGCTAATTTCGTGTCTTTGCACTTTAAACTGAAATTGGAATATTCTCACAGGGAAAAAATGAATAGATCAATAAACTCTTCACCTTTATCATCTAAGTTGGTAACTGGAAGGTCACAGGGCTTGATAGAACAATGAACTAGCAGCACTTTGCCCTTGAGCAAAATATTCACTTCCACATTGTTCTGAATCAATTTTGCAGTTGAGCTCTTTTAAGTATGGATATGCTTCGATTATAGCTTCAGTTACAACTTCAGATAATTAGTAACTGGATTATTTATACAATATCAACATAGGACTTCCCAATGATAAAGGGAATATGATTTTCTTCCAAAAGTTTTATTATACAAGGAGTTCTGCAATTTTATCTATACCAAATGAGCAACACAAATCAACTAACATCATAATACATAAATTTCATTGCTAATACTTACTGGTGTTTCCCTGCAAAATGTTGTCATGTTGTTCCTGCTGGATGATGTTATCTAGATTTTACAAATGACTAATAGGATAGGAAGTATAAAATATAAATTAGCCTATATATATATAAATAATTTAACATATTGCAAGAGAACATTTAGTTTATTGTAATTCTGTTGTAAAAGTAAACAAAAGGTTCTGTCATTCTGTCATGTTTGTTTTGTCCATATTAAAATATGAAGGAGATTGTATGCCTCTCACGATTTAAAATACACAATATAACAGACCGCCGACCTAGCAGGTAGCTCTGGAGATGATGTTTCATGGCTTATCGAACTATCTGTGCAATTTCAATTCACTGAAAATAAAAAGGTAATGAGATAAATGAAAACACTTCAGCCACAGTTGTGTTCCCGCTGGTATGACGATGAGCAATCCCTGCAGAATCACAATCACTTCATCTTTGCACTTTCTTTCTTCTCGGAAATGCTTTTCTTGATTTAAAAAAAAAAAGACAGGTTGGCCATTCTTCAGATATGGCCTGTGACCTTCACACATGCTACCTGGAAGAAAAAAGGTAACTATAGAACCCAGTGACTAAAAATGAAAGCAAATGTCAACCAACACACACACTTTCTCTAAAAATACACTAGTTCACACATACATACACACACAGGCTGGGAGTCAAACAGAAACACTTCTTAATGATCATACTCCTCGTACACAGCATGTGCAAACTTCCGATCAGCAATAAGCCTTATAATTGGATTAGAGCAAATTACCATTTGTAATGTCAGCTCAGTTTTAGTCATGATGATAATCTTCTGATCCTGCCACTGCAGAGACATTAATTACTACCTAAGACAATGAACCTGAAAAAATATAACATATCTACAATTTTCTATTGGATTGTATCAGCTACATGTTCATATCACAGCCTTGCAGACTGGATCATTATTTTACACTAGTTACTTTTGGGTACATCTCATTCAAATATGCAGTCTTCAGGTAAGTGTGTGTGGTTATATTTGTAGCAATAGCCAAAAATGCATTATGGGTCAAAATGATAAAATTGTCTTTCATGCCAAAAATCATTAGGATATTAAAGTTAGTAGGCTATATTTAGTATATTTCCTACCAAAAATATATAATAACTTAAATTTTCATTAGTAATACGCATTGCTAAGCACTTTGTTTGGACAGCTTTAAAGGCAATTTTCTCTATATTTTGACCTCAGATTTTTTTATTATTTTAAAATATTATACTATCATAAACCATACATCAATGAAAAAAGTTTATTTATACAGTTTTCAGATTATGTATAAATATCTATTTAGAAAATTGTACCCTTATGATGGTTTTGTGGTACAATGTCACAAATGATTAAAAAAAGAAAAACATTATTTATATATATATATACTTATTTATTTATTTATATATTAGTGCTGTCAAGCAATTATCACATCCAAAATAAAAGTCTTTATTTATATTAAAACACACACGTACAGTATATATATGTTGAAAAGTATTTAAATGTAAATGCATCTAGATATTTATTTTCTTATATTTGATATTATATCTAAATATATTTAATATATGAACATTTTCACTAAATATATACATGCATGTGTTTGTACTTATATATACACTTGTATGTACTCTGTATATTATGTAAAGAAACTTTTTTTTTGGATGTGTGGAAGAAAGCAAGCATAATTTTAGCTTCAGCCGTTGAATGGAGATGTGGGATTTTCCCATGTTTCCACTGCTTCGGCCTCCAGATATCACGGATTAGGATCAGAACAGAGATTTTAGGATGGGAAAGACAAGTCCAATCAGAACACTGGCACTCAGGGCACTGAGGACACTCCCTCCAGAGCTCAGCCTATCACCATACTGGTTAAGCAGCTGCAGAGCTGCCCCATTGGTCCATCCGAATCCCAACTATGACAAAGAAACAAGATGGAGGGTATAGGTTATCTTTCACGGTTGCATAAACCTTGCAGGATGAGCCATTTGCCATAGTTTCATTTGGTTTGGGTTCGGCAATAGCAGTACTAAAGCTTGCAATACTAATGTCAATGTCTGACATAAACACTTTTCATGATACATCTTTTGAAATTTACTATATGAATTTGGAAACTGGTGATCTGAGCTTCTATCAATTTGCCGTTCCTTCTCTAGACACTCTATTGGTCCTCGGGGACCAGGAGAAAATGAGATTCTACATTTCAAGAATGGTTCTGCTGGTGTGAAGAACTCTAATTTACCCCTAATTCCTCCAGAGATTAAAATGTCTCCGAAGCGCTGTGCCCAGCTCCGAAGCAGATTTATGAATTTGAATATGTAAATATGAACAGACCATTAATACCTGAACTTCATACTCGCCACCTCCTCCGGGCTTTCCATCACCGTTGACATCATACTGTAACAAGGACAAGAGGGTGAAGAGCATTGCAGGGAAAAGGAGAGACAGACAGTGAGGAAGGTTTTTTTTTTTTTTTTTAAGCAATATTTACATTCAAAGTTTAAAAGCCAAAAGTTAAAAATCGATTTCCCTATGGAGAAAATGATCTACATTTTTAAAGACATTGTGTTGTGAGCGTCAAGGTTAATATATGGCATACACTTGATAAAGCCATGTGTTTGTTGTTAAATATGGTTGAAATAATACAATGTTTTTTGGGAGAAAACCTCGATAAGTCACTGCAAATAATGTAATCAAGTCAGTCTTACTATAATCTAATATTCAATATATCCACCGAGACAATACATTAAGTTTAATGCAAAAAAATAAATGCATAATGTGCATAAAAATAAATGATAAACCTTTTCATTGCCAATTCAGTGAATTTACTGAACTTAAACACAGAAACAGAAGATTTAAAAAGGTTTTTGTATATGAAGTCTCCATAAATGTATTTGTTGCAATAAAGTTCAAATTTTAAATGTGCCCCTATTATGGATTTTTCTAAATGATCTTCCATGCAGTGTATAACGCAGCTCTAAGTGAATGAAAACATCCTGCAAAGTTTTAAATCTTAAAGTTGCACCATGTATAAAGTTATTGTCTCTCAGAAGAAAAAGTCGACTCTGAATCATTCAAATGTCTTTTAAAAAATGAATCCCAAGCCATTGATGTCAACATGAATCATTAGCATATTGCCTGCTTACTCATTGGTCTTTTCACATTGGTCTGAATGAAAATGCCAATTCATTCTTTGCCACTAGGTGCCACTTGTGGAGTGGTTAAATGGCGGTTTCCCCAGTAAAGCTGTACACAAAGCAGCTCTGTGCTCACAAACTCTGCTTTAGCAGATATTACAGTCAAGATGAAATGAAAATAACACAATTGGCCCAATCACCAGCACCACAGATCAGAATCAAGCTAAGGAGGGGTTTCCAAAAAATAAAAGCGAATCACTTTGGAGACATTGAGCAATTAAGATAAAAATAAATGCAGATGCACAATAAAAGTGTTCTTTTTGCATGCATGTCAACCTGTTGTTGGGCACTCCCAAAACCAATAGATGAACCTTTTATTATCCATAAAGGGGACATTTGAACAAACAAATTAGTTGCTGCCCACTTTTTCATAAGGAATTGACTGATTTCATGGTGATTTTAAACTAATGCAGAAACTAAACAGCTGTAGGATGGGAATACATCCAAAATTCAATACTATTCGCTACATTACGTACATTACTCCACCGATATGATGATATAGTGTGTGTGCGGTTTCGGACACAGCTTGGAGTGAATTCAGGAGACTTCACCTTTTCAAACATGGCCTCATATTTGATGTACGCCCGCCAGTTGGTCTGAATCCACCGTTGGGCCAAACTGAAGGCGAGCTCTTTAGCGTGGGCTGAATCGAGCCCGGAGAGACCTGCAAAGATGTGATAGATGGGGTGAGAAGTGGGTGGGTGATTTAAATGGTAAATTCACCAACTACTGAGCATCATTAATCACATCTTAATAGTCACTTCCCAAACTCACAGACAAGATGTGACAGCAGGTAAATTGAATTTTGAAGGGAATGATGTGATTTAGTTCACACATCGCACAGACTGACGATTCCTCAGGCACACTGCTTCAAGTTATAACTGAAGTGGCTGATCTGCAAAATGTATGTTTGATGCTCATGTATTACAGCCAGCCTAAGCCTCGGTAAGCAGTCAGATGCTGTCAAGAGGTTGGAAAAGAACCAAACTGTTACAGAATCAATGTTTCATTCATCTCCTGATCATTTGTTTCCCAGTGAAACAAAAGAGGAAACAATTAAGCTAGCCAAATTTGGCAAATGGCAATTAAGTTAAAAGGGATGCCCTCATTCTCCAAAAATACATTACAAGTTAAAGAAAAAATGTTTAAATATTAAGAACACCTTACAACTGTAATGACAGTGTATTGATTTAACACCTTGTATAAAGTAAAACTCGATTACCACTGGTCACTGGTTATCTACTTCCACATTCTCACTCTCTGAAGGGTGCACAATTATGCACAATTAAACCAAGAACATGTATTTAATAAGTACTGTAAACGAGGTCAATATGAGATCGATAGCTGCCTTCTGACCTTCTGTAAAGCTGTTTTTGATTATTGTGCATTGTGAATAGTGCTATACAAATACATTTAACTGATTTTATATCGACTGTTGCAAGATTGAGTGACCACATACCCTCTATAATCATGTGCTGAAGTGGAGGCCATGCGTTGGGCATGTCCCACTGCTGCCCACTTTCACTAAGAGAGGTGGGAACTCCGTTAGGATAGTCCAGACCTCCACTACCCTAAACAGAGGAAAGGGAGAGAGAATAAATGACCAGAATGAGGAAAGGTTTGTAAAAAGCTGAAATATTGAGCAAAGAGTGCCATCTGCTGTCGAGTACAGAGTTTGCTCCAGGGAAATGCCACCTCCCACTGTTTGAGATCTCACCTTTTCCTGTGAAACCTAAAATTACTTGCCTCTTGTATTTAAGACAAATTAATAAGAAGAAAAATGGGAAGCGAGCTGTAGTGTTACTCAAATGGGAATGTATTTGATACTAAGAAATAATAATAATTGGCTGTGAGTAGGGATGGAAGGTCTTACTAAAGCAGCATCACAAGGGAGCTTGTGAAGGAAGGAAGCATTGAATGTTATATACGGTCTATGTCGCTTGCCTACACAACATGACCCACTATAAAATGTCAGTAATTAACATACAACTTTGTGAAGTGACAGGCTCACCTTCAAGTACTGTATAGCCTGACTGGCCATTTCTGGCTCAGAGTAACACTGTGCCCAGAGAGGCGCCAGGTTAGATGGGTAGAAGGACATGTGCCGGGTCTCGTTCACCAGGCTGAAATCAAACCAGGCTCCTCTTTCTGCATCCCACAGTAGACTTTCAACCGCTTTAATTCTAGCAGAAAGTGCCTTCTCATATTCCACTGCCTTCTCTTCATTACCTACAGGAAACAATGTCAGAGTGCTTTTAATACTCATACTCGGCTGTCTCATCATCATACCCAAGGGAACGAAGCAAGAAATTTTTTACCAAATATACACTACTACTGTTCAAATGTTTGAGAATCAGTACTTTGTTATACTTTTATTTACCAAGCTTTTTAATAAAAATTCTAATAAATATATATATATAAATGTAGAACATGTCAATTATTTATTTGTGTGTGTGTGTGTGTGAGCGCTCATGTATAGAGAGACAAGAGAGAAAGGAATTATTAAATATCTATTAAACAAATTTCAGCACCCAGAGAAGACAGATGACTATCAGTCATCCTTTAAGCAGTAGCCTAATGAAGTTATTAATTTAAATGACATTAGCTGATTAGGTGGATACATTAACTACAAGTGACAGCCAGATTTTTGGACCATCAAACAAAGTATAATTTCCTCTGTGTGAAATCTTCTGCCTTAACTCAAGTGTTGTCAAGTGATATTATTAATGACAATGTATTGTACTTGATGACTAGCTATAAATGACGATTTGCTGAAGAAAAAGAGAAAAGAAAAAAAAAAAAAATCAATGAGACACAAAGATTGCGAGAAAAAAGGAAAATTGAAATGTTGAGAGTGCATTGTTGATTTAAAATAGTGCACCCTTCAGGGAATTACATTGTTTACTCAGAACTCAAACTCAAAAAAAATAAAAAAAGTTTGATGACTGATAAATAGCACCATAACAGAAAAGGTTTGATAAGTTTGCTAGTTCTAGCTCCAGATTTCAAATTCTGGCAAAGGTTCAAACACATGCTTTATGATACAGCTGTCATATAGCAAAGACAGGACAGGAAATGATAGGGAAGTGAAATATGGAAATTAGCTTAAATGGTGAAGTGAACTCAGTAGTGTTTGTAAATACACAGTGTGTTTTTACTCTTTTACCCAGAATCCTGTGGAAGGAGGCCAGTAGACGCTCATTACGGCACATGATAGCATTGAGGTCAGCAGGCAGGACGGAGCTTGTCTGCGTGTCGCTTAGGGTGCCGTTGTTTCTGCCTGTGCTGTCTATATACCAGCGAGAGGAGAAATCCCAGCCTGACTCCGCACCAGATGTCAGTTCCATCCAAAGTTTCTTCTGCGCCTCTGTAATGCACAAATATATTCATGCACAATAAACAAAGAAAATATGTTTCAACGTAACTCCTTTAATGATCTTCTTGTGGCATATGTAAGCATCAGTATATTAAAGTTACAGTTACCCAAAATGAAAATTTGTTGGAAAATATATACATCTTTAGGCCATCCAAGATGTAGAGGAGATTTGGAGAAATATTCATCCCTTACTTTCAGTGAATGGGTGCCGTCAGATTGAGAGCACAAACAGCTGATGAAAAACATCACTATAAACGTCTTATAAACCCAGATTTTTGCTTTATAATAAAATACATCAATAGGAATTTTTCACCAAATCTTGTCTGATGAAGAAACAAACTCATCTACATCTCGAACGATCTGAGGTTTAATAAATTTTCATTTTTGGGTGACCTACTCCTTTAACAGGTAAAAGGAGTCAAAATATTTGCATATTGGCCTCAATAGAGCACCTGGATTCCTACCTGCTGACAGGCCCTCAGCCAGTTCTACATCATCACTATACGACTCAGGTCTGCAAACAGTCACAGATGTAAATGCTTGAAAGCATGCAGATGCGTTACTTTATTGCGGCGTTGGGGATGACAACTTAAGATTCCTTTAATTTAGTGTTTGGTGACCCTGACATGTTCTTAAAATGCACAGTGTTAATGAATTCTCACCTCGGCCTGTCTACCGGTACATTATATCGATTCAGAATGTGAGTCAGTCCACTCATGACCACAGCAAGAGAGCGATTCTGCATCCAAAAGCTGTATTCTGTTTCAAGGGCTGGCAAAACCTGCCTAAACACACACAGAGCACACGCGGCGCAGAGGTGTTGTTCAGAGCACAACACCTTTATATTCAACAAACCTGCAGGAGGGCAGTGTAGTCAGAAAGGTTACCTGAGGAAGTCTTGGTCTCCGCTGACCTCATAGTAGCTTTCCACCATTAGCGGAAGGAAAGGAGGCTGACTACGCCGCTCATAATAAACCCGACCACCGTTTGGGACAAAGCCGTATCTGAATGGAAGTGAAGGCAAACAGTGAGTGCTTTACTTGGGTTATTTTGTTTTACTGAAAGAGAACGTTTTGTGCATTTCTTAGCTAAATATTATGAACTGCAGCAATCACACTTCAGCATTTTTAGATAAACACACAGATGTGAAGTTGAATAAACAATGAATTTCATTTAATCATTTCAAATACGTGGTATTTAGTGTAATGTGAAAGACAAGAGAAGTAAGGGCACCTTTCCACCAGGTAAACAAAGTTCAGAATCATTCCTCGAGCTGTCTCTGTCATCTCTGACAAAAGGAGACCATTTATTACCCAATATGAGTCCCTGAAGAACACAAACACCTTCATTATTACAGTTTCTGAAGAAAAAATGAGTGGGTTTTGACAGTCCAGAACTACTAATTACGATGCTATGGTGTTGTGGGTAGCTGTCAGGGTGCTACAATCAGTTTATTAAAGTCACTATGAAATCAGATTTGACAATATTGATTATGTTTAAGCGCGCATGATGAGTGCGCCAGCATGAGGGTCTGGCTGTGGACTTACCCTGACACCTAGTGGTGTGGATGCAGCATTACTAACAACATCTAACAGCTATGCATGTCAAAAGTAGTGGGGGTTTTAAAACAAGTCATATAAACCATGAACTAAGTCAAGCAGCCATATGAATCACAACCTATGCAAATATTTATTTGAAGTGGAAAAAAAAAAAAAAGTATAACAAATTGTTAATATATTTAAAAAATATTGTCTTTTTTTTTTAAGAAAATATGTAGAATACAACACATAATTGTGAATAATAAAGCTGCTCATAGTTTTGAATTTTGGGAAAGTTAGTTTGGAAATGTAATAGATTATAGATTACCTTTTCAAAATGTAACAAGTAGTGCAAGTACTATTTTAATTACCTTAATAAAGTATTGTAACTGATTACATTTTATTACTTTTCTAAATCTTTCAACTCTTAATAATTCTCAAACATTTAAACCAGGCAGTAGTATTCAACACGAATAACTCGCAGATTTTCTAAAACTTTCATCACTTGTTAATTCATCAATTTAATTTTAAAGCGCAGCCACCACACATTTCCAGCACTGAAATACATTTTTAATCACTTTTTCAGAAGTAACCCTCTTTGTACTTGTGAACATTTCATTAGTAACTATAATTTAATTATGTTTTGTTTTTTTCTCTCTCAGTAACTGTCATGTCATTTTTTTTGGCATTAAATTACGTAATGTCATTGCATGTAACTGGTATTTACTTCAAGGGAGTAGCCAGTACCTGACTGTTGGAACTTTCTGCCAAGCATGATGGGTAATGTGGTTTTCCATTAATTCCACTATTTTAAAAATGGTTTGGGATAATGCAAATAGATGGCTTCAGCAAAAGCACATACCACAGAACTCCCAACAGGTGTCTGTCTACAAGCAATACGTATGCTCCAAGCTATATTTCAGCTGTCGTAGATAAGGGTATGAATACTTATGCAAAGGAATAGTTTTTTTTATTTGCTTAAGTGAAAAACTTATTTTTTGCTGTACATTTATGGTGTATGGAATGTAAATTGATGTGGGGGGAAAAGTCATTTAAAGCAGTTTAACAGCAACATAAAATGTAAAAAAAAAAAAAAAGAATGAAATGAAAATTAATAGTTTCGCACTGTATGTGATAAAAGGGAAAGACTAACCAGTAATATAATTCCCTAAAGCGGCCACCAGGCACAATGACTGGGTGTGGGGTGTAAATCTGTGAGTACAGCTCTGGGTGGTCTCTGACGTCATCCCGAATCTGCACAGCCATGTACAGAAGATAAATATTACTTAGAGGCACACAGTCCCATACATTACCGAAAACCAACATTTACCTTTCGACCAAGGGACTTCCATAAACCGTGCAGTTCTTCAGCCCAACTGCGATATTTTGAGTCAGACACCCTGGACAAGAATTTTGGTCTATTGAAGAGGGAACAAAGATTGGTTGCAATGACCTTAACATTCAGCCTTAAAAGAACTGTTCATCTAGATATTAAAATTCTGGGATCATTTAAACACCCTCAAGTCATATAGTTCCAGTATGGCTTTTTGTAACACTTGTGCTCTATGGTCGAAGTAAAGCAATTTATTTATTTATTTATTTTAAGTGAACCATTCTCATATTATCCTGCTAAGACAATTCCACTAAAAATGTTCTTACTTTGAATGCCAGTCAGGAGGAGTCCACTGCTCGAACTCCTTACCCGGCTCTTCAAAGTATGTTTGCACAAACTTCTGTAGCTCTGAGGTTGGGACTGTCTTATTTGGGAACCCTGAGCTCAGATTGGCAAAAGCCTCCACAACGACCTCTATGGGTAGGCAGGGAAATAGCAGAGTACAGGAAATCACAGGCCTAGCGCTTTTCAGATGGGCATCAGAACAAATCAAACATGCTTGACTCACCAGGAGCTGTAGTCAACTTCATATCTACAAAGTACTTGTCATCATCAAACAGTTTGGCCATCTGGACCTGTCGCAGGACTTCTCCAGCGCAGTAGATCTGACTGGTGGCAACAAACAAGTCAGGCATCTGATGCACAGAATAACAGGGCAGTTTGTCAGTCTGCCCACTTCTTGTCTGGCTCTCACAGGTTAAGCTTGTAAAACCTAGATCAATAACTTGCTTTCTACCGCTCTTCTTTGATGAAGGTTCAAAGCTCAGCTTCTCCACATTCAACACTCCACCTGCTTTGTCACTGACTCAAAGTTCAGGCATAATGAGAATACCATCTGGCGGCTGTTGATGTCTTTTATAATACAGTGAGGACAATCTTCAAAGCTTAGATTTCATAAATTCACAAATCATTGCACATAACCCAATGACAAAGACTTGTAATCTCCAACTAATAGCCTAATCTCAATATGAAATGTACCCATCTCGATGGAGAATTCAGAAAAGCCGCTCGTTCAAGAAGGTACTTGTGGGAACTAACCTGTCACAAGGTGCCAGGAGCGTGTCTCCAGATGAGAAGAGACAAATGAATGAAAAGATCACTAGAACTAGCCAATGCATCTTGCTGAGCTGAATTATTAAGTAGAAATGAACAGACACTGAACCGTTTCCTGAGTTTTAAAACTCTGAACCCTGTCTAATCAATGATCAGGGGAGGGGTCAGTTTAAAAACATACCAAAGTTATTAATCAGTTTCAACATTGCATAAGATGAACTGGTACTTGGCTGTTAGATATCAGTGGCAACAACGTGAAGGCATTACATAAGCAGTATTTTTTTTTTAAACTGAAAATACTGACATCTAGTGAAAAAGTAACATTGAGATAAAATACTGCACCGTTACAACAAATAGTCTTACAAGTAAACCACAATAAAAAGACACCTTACACAAATATGGAACTTCAGTGAGCTTTATTTTCAAACAAAAACCATCACAGATGTTAACCATTGCATTTTCACACATCTCAAATCTTTTAAAATTTCTGCATCACTGAGAAAAATGTCAATTGAAATGGGCCAAATTGAAAAGAGGAAAAAAAGAAAACCATTTTGATTTCTTAAATTTGGTTGGTCATTTTAATCTGCAGTAGCCAAAAAGTTGAGAAAACAAACAAAAAAAAAAAAGTCAATTTTAAGGGCAAAGTTTACAGATCAAATTTTCCTTACCCTGAACTCACAAATTGTTTTAGATTTTTTTTCCTTTCTTTTTTTTTCTTTTTTTTTCCTTTTTTTTAAATTTTTTTTTAAACCAATTCTTTCCAGTTCCCTCCCTCCCACTTGCCCAGACTGATGTATTTATGTACTCCCAACACTAAACATACGGATAAAGGTAAAGTGTTCGAGCCAAGACAAGATACATCAGGGCAGCGCACAAAAAAAATAAAAATAAAAAAAAAATCCCACCCAATGTAAACAAACAAAACCAACAACACTGAAGAATGAGTGGATTTTAAAGACGGTTTATGCTTTAGAGAGAAAAAAAAAAAAAAAATCTTAAACAGGTGAGATGTTCTCCACCCCATTCTTCCAAAATAAACAGAAGGAAAAAAAACAAAACAAAAAACCCAACCACCCATAGCGAAGACCACAGCTCATCCAATCACAAGCTGCTTTACAGCATCTCCGGAACGAACCATGATTTTTACAGCAAGTGGTTACTGAAAAAGACTGGGTTGCTGCCAAAAAGCCCAGTAACTCATATACTCTTCTCTATGGGCAGATGTTTGAACCCCCCCAAAACAAAGGGGATTAGACCGGTGATGAACACACCATGGGGCATGTACTATAGAGAAGAGAACACAAGCTAGGATTCAAGCAATGTCACTGGAAAAAGGTTGCATTTTCTACAATATGGGATCAATAGCCTTTGCTCAGAATTTGGCAACTAACCATACAGTTAGAACAAACTTCAATTGCATTAGGGAAAACTATCAGCAACATGCCACAGTAGACAAAGCCTATCCTTAAAAAAAATAAATAAAACATCTCACCTTTATTTTACCTTTTTAAAAATGGGGACGTTGGTGATGTTAAAATCCAACGTAAAATAAAAATTAAATCCTGCGTCACAAAAACTGTGGCTAAACTGTATCCCTCCCAACAACCCACCCGATAAAGTTGCAACTCTCAAAACGTCACGGGTCCAAACGAATAACTTATTCAAAAAGCAGCAGAAGGGCTAGAGTGTCTCAAGCAACCCCCCTCCCCAAAAAAACACCAACAAAAACAAAACAAAACCCACCAACACAGCTATTAGTGTTTGGGGGGGGAGGGGGATACATTTTCCGCTGCAAAAAGAAATCAATCTTTTGGTTATCAGCACCCATGAAATACCCAGACCCCATGTTAAATACCCTACTACAATACTTCCTCAAAACAAAAAACTAAAATCTCCCTTTTATTTTGTACACCTCTGCCCTAACCGAGGAAGTGCTCCCAAATCATGTGCAGCCCGTATTATTGCCCAACCCTTGAACTAAAGTTCAAACTTAAGTGCAGCCCACACTGCAAAGGTTTAGATTCTTCTGTTAAGTCTGTGCAGCATCTCAAGAACATGGTCTTGTTACAGAAAAAAGCCTGCTGACTCACAATGCACTGCATGTCTCTGCCGCTACATTATGTCAGTCCATCGTTTAGAAGTCTTGGCATCCAGTTGTTGTTTTTGTCCATTTTTCCTTTTTCCAATGTGAACATCCAAGCCTTTCAATCCTCCCACCCCAAACGCTCGGTTTTAAAGTCATGTCCTAGTGCCAGTGGCAGAAAAAACACAGACCCATGTAACAGCTACACATCTCGCTTAGAAATTCAACTTTTTTTGCACGTTGCCAATTTGAGCTGCACTGCAGCGAGTAGCACTATTACATGATGATAATAATATTAAATTATCTCTATGTTTAGAGTCACCCAGGCTAAGGGACTCTGCCGAGTGCCTCATAAGTCAGTGTTACAAGCAAAAGGCTGGAAAGGAAATAAGCCTCATGTTTTCACAACCCTTAAATGAGGCCATTTATTTGAGCAACCCATGTCAGGAACTTGTCAACACTGGGTAATGGCAGACAGTTAATAATTTAGAGTGAACAAGTGCAAATTTGAACTGCACCACCTGCTGAAACGCTTAGAAACTTGCACTCAAAACTTTGAACAAAAGGAACAAATATTTTTTGGATTAAAAAAGAAAAAACAAAACAAGGGTGGTGCACAGCCTGGAAAGGTTTAAACTCATTTGCCCTTGGGGAGGAAAAAAGGGCATAAACTAAGTAAGTGCAGCCCAGTGCTGACAAAATCCTGATTTTTAAAAAGATCTTTTTTTTAACATTCTCCTCAAACGGTCATCCAGCCTTTTTAGCTTGTTTTAAAACAATCAATTAAAAAAAAAAAAAAAAAAAAAAAAAAAAAAAAAAAAAGTATTTACAAAATGTTCACAATGTGCCAGATCTGTATAAACGGCACATTTAGGACAGAGTGCCTACCTAACAGCAATGCAAAACTGCACTGAAATCAGGAGGAAAGGGGAGAAAAAAAAAAAAAGAAACAAAAAAGATAAAGTAGTCCACATTCGTCTCATGGCCAAGGAGAAAGGCTGGTCTGAGTCTTGTAAAGTCTCTTAGTGTTAGCCCACTGAAGACATAGGGGGAAAGAGTTATGGGTCTCTAGAGGCTTGGTATGTTCCATGAGCAGATGAAGGAAAAAGCCATTGGGAGCCTTGTGGGACTTTTGAAAGCTTGCCACAGGAACATTAGCCCCATTATTGTCTTTATGCCCACTGATATCATCTCAGTTCTCCAGGGGGCTTCTCTTCACACCATAGTCAAGTACGCCAGAGACGGCATAAATTGCACATGCCGCCCCATCCTCTGTTCCATTGTGAAATCCTGTTCTTCATTGCCCCGAAAATCTACAGGTGGCAAATGCTAAATTATTCTTCTGATATCAAACGGGAGGGGGTGGACAAGCAATGCCAAAAAGCCAGAAAAAGAATAAGACCATGTCTTCAAATGAGTTATGAAGGGAGAAAAAAAAAAAAAAAAAAAAAAAAATCATCAGGTTATTACTTTTTGAACAAGTTAAACTGCTTGTTAAGGCACTTGTTTCAAATGACTAGAAAGATGAAGATGAACAGAGGAACAGAGAGAGTGGGGTGAGAATGTGCTTGCAGGCGACAGGTAGTCTTTTTTTTTTCTTGGGTGATAAATCCTCACGTCCCCTCTTTCCCGCCTTTAGTGATTTGCAGTCTTCAGCATGAAAATATCGCTGCAGCAGTCCTTTATTAGGCCATGAGTCCATCCCGATTATTGGGCCGTCGCAACATCACATTCCTTGTGGTGGCACCAAATAAGAAAGAAAAGAAAAAAACAAAGTGGGGGGAAAGGAAGACAGACGGAAGATAGTTTAAACAAAAGAAATTCCCCTATTCCCTAGACACAGTAGGGAAGGAAAAAAGGTGGGGATAGGGGACAAAGGATTGGTGATCTGGAGGGAGTAGAAAAGAAAAGGTGTTAAAAATCAAACATGCATGTATATTGTAAGCTCTAGAGGGACTGAACATTGAACGTACCTCTCCTGCTCACAGTTTAACCTCCTCTCCACTTTCACTGTGGTACTCTGCCACATATAGACTCTTATCAATACTGCTGGGAATGGGCTTGATTTCAGTACCCAGCTGCTCCTCAATACCCTTTAGGTTAAAGCGGTCGTCATAAGTGATCAAGTTAATGGCGAGACCCAAGTGTCCAAATCGGCCTGTGGGGAAAGAAGGTCAGCGTCACTTAACACGACTACCATTTCACTTGCCAAACGGTGTCATTTCCAACACATTACTTGATCTCAGAGCAGATCATCAACGAAACCCTACTCACCAGATCTGCCAATGCGATGGAGGTACGTCTCCCCAAGTTTAGGGAAATCAAAGTTGATCACCACATTCACAGCTTGTATATCAATTCCTCTTGTGAAGAGATCTAAACAAAGGGTTAAAAACAAGAGCCATTAAAACCCAAGCAAGTTTTAAGTTTAATATTAACCTTAATAAACATAGATGTTTTCAACTGTACTTACCAGTGCAGACGAGATTTCGACATAAGCCATTTCTGAAATCATGGAACACACGGTTTCGGTGTTCCTAAAGGGAAATTCAAACCTGTATTAGTGTAACATTAAGACACAGAATTCCCAATGTTAGCATTACGACTGGTTTATAAAGCCAAACTAATTTAAATTATGAATCCTGCACATGCTTCAGAATTCATTAAAATAAACACTTGCACCATTTCAAAAGTCTGCCAACAGCAGTGCGGTAACACCACACGCCCTCTATATTCCCACCTGTCTCATCTTGGCATGGATGTAGAAACAGGAGTATCCAAGCTGAGAGATCTTCTTTGCCAGGAGCTCCACTCGCTGTGATGAATTGCAGAAGATTATAGACTGATTGATCTGGAGCTGAAAACAAAAACAAACATTAAAAAGGATGCCTGCAATTCCTCCAACATTCAGTGATGTTGTGATGCTAATTTCCACATCTTAGTCAGACAAGAGCGTGGGATGCATAAAAATCATAAGGTTCTTACCCTGGAGAACAGAGTATTAAGGCAATGGACCTTCTGCCTTTCAGTTACATAGGCGTAATACTGAGTAACCCCCTTCAGGGTCAGCTCCTCCATCAGGTTTATCTCATAGGGCTTCTGCAGATGGGAGTTCTGTTCACAGAAAGAGCGTAAATGTATACTTTGAGGCATAAAGATAGCCTTTGAACATTTGCATACAATGATTGATATATTGTTAGGACTTAAAATGTACAATGTAAAACATACAATCAAGTACAGAACAGCGTTTCCTGCAATGTTTGGCAGCAAAAGGTAACATGTCATTCTAGTGCATACCATACACTCAAACAAAAATAAAGGGCTCGGCATGTAGTCCCAAATATTGATTTTGGCTTCGTAAACTGCGTTAACTTATCAAGTTGGTAACTAGTCAGTGGCAAGCTCAGTTAAAATAAAAATACATTAATTAAAATTAAAATCATTTTGAAAGCATATTTTATTTACCATCTTTTGTTTAGAAATTAGTGGACTTACCATGAACTTCTGCACACTCAGTGGAAAGGTGGCAGAGTAGAGCAAAATTTGCCTTTGTTTGGCCAAATAGCTCAGAATCTCCTCCATCATCTGTACAAAGTCCTGTGACAGGAGCTTGTCTGCCTACTCGGTAAAATGGACAAAACACACACGAGATGAGAATTGTGGTATGGTAATTAAATTAGTTAGTTAAAAGCTCTTATGCACATACCTCATCCAACACTATCATCTGCACTTGATTGACTTTGGCCACTCCCTTTTTGATGAGGTCTAAAATTCTTCCTGGAGTGGCAATGACAACATGCACTGCAAAGGGAAAAAAAAAAAACATTAAATCCAGAGTTTACAAAAGTGCACATGCAAAGTAGTTTAAATAGTTTAAAACATGTTCCTCCACATTATGAACACTTGCCCGTTTCGTCAAGTCTCAAGATGTCATCACGGAGGTTGGTTCCACCTGTAGTTGCCATGACCTTGACCCCGCCCATGTGTTTGCTGACCTGAATACATATCTGGCTTACTTGTAGAGCCAGTTCTCTAGTGGGCACAATAACCAACGCTGGAAAATATTTAAAGCTTGGCGTCACTTGAAAACAATTATAGAAATCATGTATTCAGCCTGTAATTGTGCAACCTAACAACATCTTGTAAAATATGCCAAAACCACGACAGTCACAAACCTTGTATGCTGTCTTTCTTCAGGTCAATGCGTTCAAGTAAGGGAATGAGGTAGGCGCCACTTTTTCCTGTGCCGTTCTTGGCTCTGGCCAGAATGTCCCTCCCAGACAACGCAATGGGAATGCTCTCCTCCTGCAGGAACGAGTGAGAACACAATGAGCAGATGGGTCCGATTAAATCCAATCTTTTCTTGCCTTACAGCGGATGGAAACTGTATGGTCTCTAATTGACCAAAAAAAAAAAAAAAAAAAGAAAATTAAAAGTTAAAAATCCTGAACAGGAAGTTCTGTAGGAGACCTAACTCAGTTAAGGTGACAGTTTAAACTATTATCAGAATTCATAGATTGACTGTGATTTAGGAGACAGCTATTTGAATATGAAGTGCATGTTCTGCACATCTGTGTGAATGAGTAATGTGGTATTGTCTATTACACATGCTCAAGCACGCGTGACACTCATGGCGTTTTCAGCACCTGTTGTCTCACTTTGAGGACATGAACAAATCAACTTCCTCTCCAGATCCTCTGAGAATTCTCTTCACAAGCGTTCTACTTGATAATTACTATTGTAAAACACACAGAAACTACACATTAGGGAAAATAAAAATAAATAAAACTACACTAAATTGTACTTTTTTATTTTTTTTTTTTTAATAAAAGTAATAAATCCTTTTCTTCCATGTTTTAAATTTCAACAGTAAACCTGTTAAGAACCCCCCTCTCACAAGAAAGGAATTAATAAACTTTTATTTGACTTTTCAAATTAAATAGAACTGCTCATGATGTACACATTGGATTACCACTATCTTAATCTTTTATTTACAAGATTGGTTGAAAACATTTCACAGGGCTCTATTAAATTCTACTAAACTGCTGTTAAATTATGTTTTGTCTCATGATTCATTAGGTTTTAATTCAAGAACAATTTTTGCCAATTCAGCACAAATCAATTCTGCTTTGATAAATACTAAACCAAAACAATAGACACTCTTAAAAAAAATATACATAAATTAAAAAAAAAAAAAAAGTTCTTAACTAATTACTAACTATTAATTTTACTGACTAATTCACAAAGGTTTAACACAATATAGCCTACTCAATCCAGCATATGAAACAAGCCTTCTGTTGCATGCCAAAAATGTATGTTTCCAATACAATTTTCGTATAGCCTACACATCTTGAAAACAAGTTTAAAAACTTGGCTCAACAATAATATAGCATGTTATGTACATATGTGCGTGGGACAGAGGGGAGGGGGACACGGTCACGTCACAGAGTAAAAACACGTGCATTGTTTGTATGGTTTTAACTACCGTGGAACATACTGTGAATCTAGGCTACCGGGTAACATTTTATGGTATACCTTTTCATGGGGTTACTTTCTTCACTGTATCACATTAAAATGCAACAGTATTTAACCATCAATGATTCAGAAAAAATGCGCCCCATGTCAGTTTGCTATAGTGATAAATGCATCTTTCATTATTAAATGTACAGTCAGTTTAACGACATTAAGGTTATCATTTAAAAAAGAAACTATATGCTTTATGACACTAACATTTTAGCTCTGTCCATCCAGTCAGCCTTCAACTGATCAGGCAATGTCAATGGTATGACTGAGGAAAACTACAGGAAAGTATATAAGCCATGTACAAACAACGTAACTATGTTTTGCATTAGAATATCGAGAACAGGTAGGCTAAATGAAGATGAAAGAGGGGCTAGAGAGTTTCATGTAAACACTATTCTTCTATACAGGACAAAAGAGTCATTGCATTTTTCTTTTTAAATCACTTTGAGAGCTTTTATAGGCTATAAGGCTTTGTTAATTATTGTGTTCGGAGAGGACTTCTATTTTTATTACTTCTCATGTGTGTTTGGCTATAGTTTCGGAGCAGACAGAGTTGTCAGCTCATTTAAAAAAAAAGACTGTACATTATATATACACAGCACGTGTGTAAGACTAACACAATTACAAAGTCATAAATTAACTAAGACTAAACCTATTTTAAATACATTTTTAAACCATTTTAGTCAATGAAGGCATTTGTGCCTTTTTTATGTTGTGATCATTGTTTTTATTATTGTTCTATTTTCTTTGTTTTATTATTGCTTTTATGATTATTCTATTCCTTCTATGTAAAGCACTTTGAATTACCACTGTGTATGAAATGTGCTATATAAATAAACTTGCCTTGCCTAATAAAGAGTGCAATAAATGTGTTCATTGTTCGTTTATGTTAATTAATACATTAATGTTAAAGTGTCCCTATTATGCTTTTTCAAAAAATATTGTTCATGCAGTGTGTCATGTAGCTTTATGTGAACAAACTATCTGCAAAGTTGTGACGCGGACAGTGCACGATAAAGTTATTGCCCATCAAAAAAAAAAAAAAAAGGTC
>JAUMHR010000075.1:3524388-3549536 GCA_032361145.1 Enteromius fasciolatus | reverse complement strand
ACATAAACCTGCTTTAAGACACTCATAAAACAATATTAGCCACCTTTAAAATGGCATAATAGGGGCACTTTAACAAATGGCTCCTTATTGTAAAGTGTTACCTTTAAATTATTTTAAATTATTGTCCCAGGATCAGTAGGATAACCTTATAATAAAGCAGCAGTGGTTGGGACAGATTTTAAAAAAGATGCAATTTAATCCTGTTTACATGAAATAAGCCTGCTCCTCAGTAGGTTTAGTCTTATGGACATGTTGCCATGACCGCAATTCTGGGATGAGCTTAGAAGACGATCCAAGATCAAAATGGTAACAATGAAACCCAGCTAAACAAGTTAGCAACGTAAAAAAATGGGTCCCATACCTCTTGTCTAAGAGTGGATTAGGATTTGGAATAGCAGATTTCCCCCCCAAACCTCATTTTGTTTTTTACCTGTATAGGTGACGGTTTCTCCCAGCCCATTTCAAAGATGCCCATAAGCAGTTCCCGTTTCAGGCAGTAATCCTCAAACTCGTTTCCCTTGGTCGCCGTCACATCCTGTAAATTTTAGGACCACAAGCAGCACGTTAGATTTATATATAGCATCTCTTATACTTTAAGAAATGATGAGTTAGAGACTTACTGAAGTTCTCATGCGCAAATCCTTCGGAGGAAGCTTTAGATTCTTCTTCCAGTCATCCCCAGGCCTGATAAGGGAGGGGAGAGAACAAAAAAAACAAAAAGGCATCATATCCTAATCATTACCATACTGAATCAGCACTCGCAGCATCATTTGCACTTGCCTCAGGCACTTACTTGATGATAGTGTTAGCTGTGGGTGCAGGCTGGGAGTTGCCATTGTTGACTGTGCTGGAGGGTTTGACCTGGGCTGGCTGCGTTGTTTGGGACCCCCCTCCACCTCCAGGACCACCTGCTGGCTTCACCGAGCCTCGCATTTGGCCATTTTGATTCGACAGTCCAAGAATCACTGGATTCTCCATTCTGGCTGTACTCATGACTTTAATATTCTCTCTTCCAACCAGTGAGTGACAAACAGCGGAGATAATACTTAATCTTATTGGGTTTCCAAAAAACAAAAAATAAAAAAATAATAATAATAGCAAGTTGTCCTTCCCACAGCTTTCTCAGTGTCCAAAGCGCACAAAAAAGTTAAAGCAATATTTTTCACCAGTTCCTTGTTCCTCAATATGCAAGTCTCTTGTGGAACATCTCAATATCAGTGTCACTCAAGCAACAGGTCACAGATATTATGAGGAGGAAGATTAGCTTCAATTATCCTTCCATGAATGAGTGAATCCCTCCTATGCAAAAGTTAAGTCTCACAGACCAGGGGCCAGGAAGCCAGTGTTAGTCTTTTCAATTATTCTGTCCATTCCTTTCTCTCCAATTAGTCAATGATTTCAAAGGTTTTCAACCTGTGTAAAAAAACAAAGAACATCATAACAGGCACGAAATGTCAAACAAAACCACAAGTCAAAAGTTTAGTCAACACTGATACCCATTAAATGTGACAAAGGTTTCGAAACCTGTACCCAGACAATGCAAGGATCCCCAACTCCCGAGATTAATAAACCTGTTAATAGGTTCTTTTTTATACCATTATTCAGCGAAAAATGGTTCGATAAAAAAAAAAAAAAAAAAAAAAACTTATTTCAGCATTTAACCTACATTATTAAAATTAAAAGCCAAAATAACAATCTTAACTGTATTTTCATTAGATGAAATTAAAAGGTTCCTAAATGTAAGAAATGCATTGCTAATTGTTAATTAACACACACAGACTAATATTAAAATAAATCCATAATAATAGCGCTTCACAAATATTTGTACATTTTCAACTTTTTAAACATTGTTAACTTTAACAGCACACTTAGGAAAAACAAATGTTGTAAATATTCTAGAATATAATGGACTATAAAATACACCCCACACTGCTGGCCAATATTATGCCAGATAACAGTTTAAGAGAGGTTACCTATTGTACTTCAAAGTGTTAAAACGTGTCCTAATTATAGCTACCACTAATACAGACCAAAGTGTGTAGTAACGTTACCATGTGGCATTAAAGCAGCACATCTTAACTAACTTTAAAGCAACTAAACACTAGAGAAGGAATTAACTTTATGGCAGAATGGCAAAGTAAAAGTTGTCAAATCAAATCTCTTTTGTAATAAAGTTGTGAATAAAGGGGAAAACAGCCCAGGTCTGTACACATGAACAAACTTAAGCACAAACCTAATAACGTTAAATGTCAAATCTAACCTCAGTGATGATGGCAGCAGCACCTGGCACGAAGTCAACACGATAGGCCTCATTTTAAAAACAGCCTAATTTACACAAAACCATTCACAGATTTCCTAAACATTAATAGTTAGTATTCGCTGATGTTTGTAAAACAGGTGCAGTGGTACTTTGGTTTTAACCGGATTTCACAGCTGTTTAACCAGAGACAACGCAATTACACTTCAGTTCTGTAACGTAAGATGAAGGTAACCGAAAGCCCAGTTTACGAAACTCGCTTACCGAACACGGTAAACCAAAGTATAACAACGCACGTCATTTGTCATTCGGTAAACACTTCAATTTCATCCGTCTTGTCTCCACACAACGTAAAAGTCGCTGTCACGCAGCTAATGCTAATATTTAGCTAACGTTACGCAGCTACCGCTGAGGGCTTCAGAACAGTAAATGTTAAAAGTAGCATGCGGTTCAAATTAGGAAACACCGATATAATAATACCATCTTTACACATTGCTTTTGTTGTAGGTAAAATGCAGGTAAAATTTAAAGTTTAAAGAATATACTAGTACTGTGCGCCAGGTTGTTAGCTTGTGCTTGCACAAACAGGCCGCACTCAAATTTACCTCACAGATTCTCCATTAAATATCTAAATGACTAAATGCATATCTTTACAAACGTCAATACGGTTGATAGAAAATATTTACTTCTTACTAAAGCAATCCCCGAATGCTGTAACTGAGCCAAAAATATAGCAGGCACAACAGACACGTTATATGTAAACACTCAGCTAACGAAACCAGAAAAGCTACTTAAAATTTCACTATGTAACGTTACAGCACGAATATAACTTTCTGCAAACTTACCAGATGTGGCTGAGAATCTCTTTCTGTGTGTTTGTGTTTGTGAATTATAGGTGTATAGAGTTGTGACATATATTTAGGGGTGTAAAGCGAGTGTGTAAGATGGCTTCCAGTCATCTTTAAACCCTCCCATATCAGTCACATGAGAGCCCCATGTAATCGACAAAAACACTACGCTTATTAAAATTATTTATAAAAAACATTTTACGGCTGCTTTCGTGTTGAATACATGCCACATATACTTTATATATGTTGTTTTTAAAACAATAAATATTGCATATGCGCTGAATTTGATTTGTTTGCGTCCTTTGTAGGCGTCTGAGATGCATTTTTTTTTTTAAATATTATAATTACATGGCAGAGTTTAAATCTTACCTGAACTTGTTTTTATCTTGGCTCTTGGCAGAAACCTGACATGCGAGTCATTTAATTAGTTAACAACATTTGTGGTAATGTATGTGATTTAAAACAGATGCCTACAAACATACCTTTTTATCATTATTATTATTTATTTCATGAGAGTTGAAGAGGTCTAGTGTGCACAAAGTAGGAATCTGTTGATAGAGACACCTGTGGGGTTCAGATAGTTACTTAGATAGTTAATTGCATTAAGTAGCTAAATTACTCTTGCTTATCAATTAGACTGATGCATATTCACACAGTGAACTGAATTTGGGTTTTAACTTCGCAGGACAAGCTATTGGAAAATGGTTAGATGGATTTTATAGTTCGATCATAGCTAAAAGCTACATTATAGTGGTAACAAGGGATTATTTTTATTTTCCTAGGTAGTAAACAATTTTCACACTTTCATCATGTGTTCATGGTTG
Organism: Enteromius fasciolatus; assembly: GCA_032361145.1. NCBI lineage: Eukaryota > Metazoa > Chordata > Actinopteri > Cypriniformes > Cyprinidae > Enteromius > Enteromius fasciolatus. The sequence continues at coordinate 3,545,607 of JAUMHR010000075.1, read as the reverse complement.
TAGCAGTCATTTTCACAGCTAGATAAAAAAAAAACAAGTTTTTGGCCATGCAAAAGTCACTGCCACAATGCAAGAGTGTTGCAGGTGGTTAATGAGGTTTCATATGTTGAAGGTACATCTAACACTCAAATATGAGCAATAGTGAAAGTTGCACTTGCCTTAGCAAGACACGATAACTATAACCTACTTATCAGATTTTATGTGGAGTCCAATTTTATAATACGTATAATTAATCATAATTTGTCTTGGGAAACATACACATTTTTAACAAAAATGGTTTGTTGACTCTCAGATGTTGTTGCTATGTAATTATTTTCATTGGTTAAATTTTTCCCTTACTTTAAAAAAAAAAAATAACCTATTGTAATTCAGTTTTGGTGAATTATTCTTGTAACCAAGCCTGACTGCTGAGAAAACCTGTAAGGTGCTAAGATTTGGTCAGCCGCTGCAGCCACCATGCAAAAATGATCAGCTGAAGTTAAAAAAAGTTTAGTGCAAATGTTCAATCTGTGCTAATCAGTGATCTATAAATCTGTTTAATTTATAAATCTGAACTGCTTTGTAGTGGGGGATGTTTTTGTTCTGAGAAGGAAATGTGTGGGTTTCTTTCATTGTTTTTGTAAAGAATTCAAATAAGCTAAGTGCGTGTCCTTATGGAGGTATATTATAAGGCGTGTCTTGAGTCTTGAGCGTAAATCATGGGTTGGTTGTTCAGAGGGGTTTTATCTCTGAAACACTGCATTCCTTTAAGCCTGGAGTGGAGGACATACACTTCTGAGAGAATAGCATTGTTAACCTCATCAACACAAATATGAATCAAATAACAGAGAACGTCATTTTCGATGTAAGTATTTCTAAACTCTTACTTCTTCTTCTTCTTTTTTTTTTGGTTTTATTTATTTAAGGTTAAATGTCTCCTGTGAACCGGTAGTCATCATTGATTCAATTTGCTTCCTGTAATAAATAAATAAAATAAATAAAGAAATAAACTATTTTAAATTAATTGTACATTTTAAAAACAACAGCAAAAATATAGCCCACATGTAATATCTTTAGCTTGTTTCTTGTAAATTACGTCTGTCTTAATGGCAGTTTGCTATATTATTGTTGTTGTAAATAAATAATAATAATTAATTGTATTATTAATAATTTCATTTTAAATACTGAAGCAAAAAAAAACACAGGAAGTGAGATTTCCTTTTAAATACTTCCTGTAAATGTGACAAGTGGATATAAAACCTTTGTTTTTAGTGTTTGTGTTTTTAGTTAATTATATAAATAAATAGAAAATGATTAATAAGATTCAAGGATGCAAATTATAAACAATATAATAATCATCAGATTTATTTACTGAAGATTGCCATCTATTGTAAATATTGCAATGTCTAGAAAAGAAATCAACTGTTGATCTAACTCAAATATCTACTCTAAGATTCCAGAGTACATGTTCAAAGACTATGAAAATGGAACAGCAGGACTTGATGATGAAAAAAGGTACATCTGCGATCATGCGAGTGACCAACTGCATCTGTTTCACACCGTGTTTCAACCTCTGGTATATGGTGTGGTCTTTTTGCTTGGCCTGATAGGAAATGGCCTCCTCTTGACCGTTCTGCTTAAACGGCGTAGGAACCTACGCATCACTGAGATCTATCTGCTAAATCTGGCACTGGCTGACCTGCTCCTCCTCTTCACTTTACCATTTGCAGTTACTGAAGGGGTAGCCGGATGGCTTTTCGGAAACTTCATGTGCAAGCTATTGGGCCTTGTTAATCGCCTAAATCTGGTGTGTGGGAGTCTGCTTTTGGCATGCATCGGCTTCGATCGCTACCTCGCCATTGTGCACGCCATTCCCAGTCTCCAGACCCGTCGACCTAGGACCGTTCACCTTACCTGTGCACTTCTTTGGCTGCTGTGTCTATTTGTAACCATCCCCGACACTGTGTTTCTGTCTGTGGAGAAAGAGAACAACAACCCTTCCAGATTACTTTGTTCTTACCACAACCATGGCATCCATGCAAACAACTGGTTGCTGACCAGCCGCTTCATCACACACCTACTGTGCTTCTTCCTGCCGCTAGTGATCATGGGGTACTGCTACACCACTGTAATCATCACTCTTTGCCAAAGCCAGAAGAGTGTGGAGAAACGGGGAGCAATTCGGCTGGCCCTACTGGTTACACTGGTTTTCTGCTTGTGCTGGTTGCCATATAACATCATCATTTTTATAAATACACTGATGGAATTGGGCACTGTGACTGATACCTGTCATACTCGCAAAACACTGAATCAGGCGATAATAGTCACAGAGAGCATTGGCTTTTCCCACTGTTGTCTGAATCCAGTCTTGTATGCCTTCATTGGGGTCCGTTTCCGAAGAGACCTCGTGCAGTTGCTCGCAAAGATAAAGTGTCTGCATGTGTGCCTGTCAGGTCAGCACACAAAAATTTTGAACAGGGTATCGGTCTCAGAGGCTGTTAGTACTACAACAAGTAGCCAATACATCTAATCAGCTAGATGCATCTAGCAGCTAGATATTTTTGTACAGTACATATTTTTTTTTGTTTCACCAACTACCTGTGATTTACAGCTTTACCTGCATGCTGAGCCAATCCCTGCACATGAATAAATGCATTCATTTGCTTGAAATCATATTAATTTGGATCATCCTAAGTTTCAATAAAAAGCAAAACTAAGCATAGTAAATGAAATGTTGTAGTGCTTTGCATATAAAAAGTGATATGATTTACAATAAAAAGTGATATGAGCCCATGTCCTGTTTTTTTTGTGCGTGTGCACTTATCAGTCAAAAATGTACCCTTACACACATCAAACAAGGTCAACAAAAAACAAGTAAACAGAATTTTTTTCATATTTGTAATTAGATTTCTAATAAAACACAGTATACAGAACAGTTGCAAACAAGCACAAATTGCATCTTATTTACAGCAACTATATATATATATATATATATATATATATATAATATTTATGTATAGATATTTATACATTACCTTCCACAACAGTTTGGTAGCCAGAATGTAATTAGAACATAGAAACCCAGAGGCTTTTTTCCTTTTGCCTTTGCAATCAAACACATTGATCTGAAATATACAATTTTTACAATTATCTTAAAAAATGGCTTCAGATTGTGGTACATAACTGTAATGATAACCCTCAACAGTTTTCTTTTTCACCAAAAGATAACTTCAGCATCAAGAAATTATTACTAAAACCATTTATTACTAAAACCATAATTTTTAGCATCTGATTGCAACAGTGGCAATAAAAAAACATGTCCAAATGAGAAATAGCCATTAAGAAACAAGGTTTTTACAGTTTTACAGAGAAGCCAGATTAAAAGGGCATGTTGGCCATACTTCCAGGCCCATAGCCCAATGGGCTGTCCAGGGACATGCTCCGTTGTCTAAGACTCTGGGGGCCCATCATGCCAGATTGTGAATGTGGAGGTCCCATCATAGGCCCCTGAGGGGACATAAGGGCGCCCTGCTGGCCAAAGTGTTCCACAGGGAGAGCCATACCCCTCTGCTTTGCCTGCATCATCATTAGATTCTGCTGTGCCATAAGATTATGAGGGTGTTGCTGTGGAGACAGCATGCCACGGGGAGGGTGGGATGGGTGTTGCATGAGGTTGTTGGCCATCATGGCCTGCTGCTGCTGATGGTGATGTTGTTGCTGGAGCTGTTGTTGTGGAGACATGCCTGTCCTAACCATCATGTGCCCTGGGTGGCATATGGGCCCCATCCCACCTCCTGATCCCATGCCCCTGGAGCTGATCTGAGGCATGCCCATACCTGGACGCATCCCACAATGAGAATGTGAGGGGTGTAGAGGCAGCTGTTGCTCAGCCATCATGTTCTGTAGGTTTGCGATATGAGGGTTGGAGGAGGGGATGTTGCTATGGGGAGGTCCAGATGAGGAGAGCTGTTTAAGAAGATGAGCAGAAGAAGCCTGTGGAGGCAGCTGGCCCTGGTGTGGATTTTGCTGTGGCTGGGACATGGCTTCGCTTTTGGGGAAGTACTGCAAGGTGCTGCTGGGCTTGTCTGCAGGAATGATACGTGAAAGATCGAACTCGGGAATGCCTGTATGTGTAGGCCTGATAACCTCACTCAGGTCTGGACCATCACCCATGGGCATGGATGGAAAAGAGTCTGGTTGGTGAGGAGGCCGCTGGTGAGACATGCCTTTGCTTAGAAGGTGCATCTGTTGAGGTGGTAAAACCTCTTCAGGGCGCTGTGGGTACTGCCCCATTCCACCAATAGGAGAGTGTAGAGGTCCCTGTATGCGAGGGAATCCTGCCATCTGGTTTTGGGGATGCATCGGGGAAACATTACAAGGCCCTATTCCATCTGGAGGTCCCCCTCCACCACCCATTATTGCTGAGGTCATTCCTGGCATTCCCATAGGGTTAGGGGATGGGAGCATAGGTCCCGAAGGATCGTGGGATAGTTGTGGACCTCCTTGGAGAACCATTCCCATTGGACTTTGCGGACCGCTGTGAGGTCCCATTGAACCCTGTGAGTTGAGAAGCATCTGGGTAGACTGGTGATTTCCCATGTTGCCTACTGGAAAAAAAAGGTTATATGTAATGATGTTAATGAAACTTTTTTTTTTTTTATAAATAAAATAAGATAAAATAGCGTAACATGGGATCAAATGATGATCTGGAGGAGAAAACAATGTAGTGTTAGTTTTAGATTCTGAAACAGATGATCAAATGTACTGTAAAATCTGTACCTGACATGTTGATTCCAGGTAGGAGGGGTCTATCAGGTAGCATCTCATCATCTGATGTAGCGATTGTCTTGATGGCATCATGGTACAACGGAGTGGAGCTAGGCATGGCATACTTTGACATCTGAGACATTATTAGGGATAAAGGATTCTGGGATGGAGGGGCATCTGGTGAGGATGTGAAAGGCAGACTAGGATTGATAGAGTTGGAAGGCTGACTGATGGGTGTTGAGTTGGAACTCCTAGGTGGCAGGGACATACCTAATATAAACAAAAATAATGACAAACAAAACAAAAACATGTAATTATTGCAATAGCACAAATATAAACATGACCCTCAAAATCCCCCCAAAAATTTTAAAGTATCAGTACCTGTAACTTTACCTGTATCAGTAGAGCTGCTACCTCCATTGCCTGCGACCTTGACACTAGGAGGCCCCCCAGGGCTAGGCATAGTAGTCTTGGGTGAGGCATTCCATCCAGGTGAAGCAACAGGCATGGTTGGAGATTTAAGGTGTCCAGGGGAGCCAGACGGTGAACGAAGACCAAGAGAAGGGCCCATTACTTGAGGGGATTTGATAGAAGTCGAAGAGGGTGTTCCAGCCCCAGAGGCCGCTGGTAGAGGAGGGTGTGTTGGACCACTCTGTGGTAGTTGGCTGGGTGATTTCAGACCTGCTGCTGAGGGCGACGGCATGAGGGGTGATGGCTCCTGACTAAGAGAGGGCGATTTGAGCTGATGAGATGGTGGTATAGCTGGGGAGCCCATAGGGTTAACACTAATGGGCAGATCAGGAGGATGTCGAGCACCAATGTCTGTACCTCTTGGGTCAGGGTTCATGGGAATGTGGCTAAGTCTTGATGTGTTGCTCATGTGTGGAGGACCTGGCTGGTCTGGTCCAAACATATCAGGGCCTGGCTGCTGCATATATGAGCCATCACCCTGACTACCAGGAAAGGTGCTCTGGTTGGGAAACTGAAGAGGTCCATCTGGACCAGGGATCATTCCTTTGTTAGCACTACCCCGGCCATTCTGTGAAGCCCTAATGCGGGAGATGTCATCAGGGCTCAACATCTCCCCAAGCGGTCCACCAATTCCAGGACCCCCCCTCAGCTTCTGAACCAACAGCTGCTGCCCCTGTGGGTTCATGTTCATTCCCATATTCATACTGAGATTACCCCCTAAAGGAGAGTCAACTATATCTCTCATTGTGGGGCCACCATCACTGCCTACTCCACCAATAGGGGAGCCCATTATAGTCCGAGAACCAGGAAAGTCCATTGGATCACCACGGGGGGGCGGGCCTCCTCCCATTCCAGGATTGGGAAAGCCTGGTCCCCCAGTGTTATCCATCATCCTAGGACCTCCAAGTCCTGCCTGCTGTTGCTGTCTGGACATTTGCTGCAAGTCCAATCTATGGAGTCTGCGGAACATCTCTTCCCTTGTTATGGAGCGATCCAAATCACCCTGAAAGGGCTGGGGAGGTCCACCAGGCCCCCCTGGAGGATAGCACCCATGAAACGGGCCTCCACCACCCATGTTTGGAGGTATCTCATCTAGCCAGCCCATGCTTGGCCTTGGAGGTCTTTGAGGCCCCAGCCCCTCCATACTTAGAATTCCTCCAGGACTTTCTGGGTAACCCCCACCACCTGAAGGACCTCGCATCTGTCCAAGAAACCTTGGCCCTCGAGGACCTTCCTGATGCATGTCTTTTAGTCGTGAATTCCCTCCCATTCCTCCCCCTACCATTGGCCCTGGCCCCCACTGTTGATCACCAGGTCTACTATGATATGGTGGTGGGGGTCCCCTGATCAGCATTTGAGGCCCCCCAGGCATGCCCATCTCTGGCATCATGCGGAAATGCTGAGGATGTTGATGAGGGTTCATCTCATGTTGCCGCCTTTTCTCTTGGTAGTACTCTTCTTGCAGCTTCCTCCAAGCTAACTGCTCTGGTGTTACGCCTTCAGGTCCCATAAGGGGCCCCATATCTAACCCTGAGGGGGAGGTGAGGTGGTGGGAATGTGGTGGCATAACATGGTGTGGGCCCATCAGTGAGTCATCCAATCCAGGCCCACCAAGATTCTGTGTCTGTGAGATGATGGACTGTAATGGCTCCTCATACCTTTTCATTCCACCAACAGGGGGCATACCAGGCATACCAGCATTGTTGCTGTGGCAATTACCAGTATTCCCCCCACCATTCTCACCATCTTCCAAAACTCTACCTCCATCGTTACTATTATTGTTATTAACATTAGTGCCATTAGGATTGCCATTAGGACCTCTTGGTTCCTCATGGCCTGCTCCAGCTCCACTACGGAGAAGCAACCTCTCAATGTCTCGAAGAGTCTGTAAAGAGCGTTCACGATGTTCCAACTGTTCTTTTGAGAGGCCATCTGTGTTTCCTGGCCCTCCACGTTGGCCCGGTTCGCTCTGACGGTGTGCAGATAATGCAGAGGGACTTGATGATGGAGACACACCTGCTCCATGGTGGGCAATTGTACCTGCCCTGTCCACTCCGTCTGGTCCTGAAACTCCCACAGACTGTGGACCCGAACTTCCTTGGCCCAGTAAATGAACTGCAGAGCGACTGTTGCTGTTTGACGTTCCCCCTCCTCTGAGGGTTTGGGCAGGTTCACCATCTGGATGGCCTGTAGAAGAAGGAGTGCTGGTGCCTGGAAGGTGTCCTCCAACAACTCCACCAACAGAAGCTGGCCGGGGCGTACCACTTTGGGATTTGGGTGTGCCAATGGGCGGACTGTGACTAGAGCTGATCTGCTCTGCCAGGTTGGAGAGTTTTCCAATGCCAGAAGACTGCTCAGACAGATATGAAAAAGGAAAGAGAGAAAGAAAGAAAGGGGAGCTGTTAATGCGACTATTAATCTCAGTTCAATAAATCACAAAAGACTTGGACTTCTCATAAAAACTGTTTCTCATAAAAACAGGAACAAAGATAACTATTGTGTTTTAAATAGCTATTTAAACAAATGCAGTGCCTCACACCACCAAGCACCTGCAAGTGGGGATGCTGTGACAAAATTATTCCACTCTATGTTAGTATTTAAAGAACATAAGAATATGGCTTGTGATTAAAACATAAACAAACCCATGCAATTCACAACCCTAATATAACAAAAATATAAGGGCATGTAGGTACACCATGTGTCTGTACATACAGACCTGTTCCAGCTTGGTACGAGGGACATTCTGCTGGTGATACAAGAGGATGGAGTCTGTGTGGCCATGCATCACTGCTTCTGCAGCACTGCACAAAATAAAAGGGTTGTTAAAACTACTTAACAAAAAAAAAATAGGGGGGAAAACTGTTTCTTGTGATTTTAATAGTTTTCTATTCAGTCACATGGCATTGGCTTGTAAAAACACACTCCTACACCTGCTAAACGAGTTTGGTGGAAAATTGGCTGCTAAGATGATACGTGCATATAAATCAACTCCTTTGTTGTGGCTTTCACAGAAATTTCCACCTTAGACAAGGCGATGTACAATATGTTAAATATCCTATTTGTTCAAAACAGACTCCAGAAATTACTGGCTCTGAACAAAGTGATCGTACTAACCTGTTGGCTAGGCTGGTGGTGAAGACATACACTACTTGCTGAGGGGGACGAGGAAGCAGATCTGTGCGAATACCAGATCCACCTTGTGCTGGACCTCCAGGATCGCCAACATGGCCTGTGGCAGATGAACCGGAGTGGCCCTGACTAGGACACATCACATGATCACCTGTGAGAAGATTAACAAAAAAAGTGAATTAGTGATACAATATTTGTAATGGCGGAAGATCTATCTTGTTACATACAGCAGTTATGCATTTTACTCAAGTCACTTAATGACATACGTCATGTTTTTTTTTTCTTCACAAAACTACATGGGATGCAGTGATTCTTGTAAACATGTACGCCCAACCATCATTTAAAGAGATTTTTTATTTATTTATTTATCAAATACATATGATTTTTTTTTTTTTTTTTAATATTAATCATAAATATTACAAACTGTCAGAATATTATCATTATTATGAAATTACACTCCTAAATGTTTGTTTACTATCATAAAATCTTCTGGAAAACCACAAGGAGGAGCTAAATCCCACAGAAAACTCCCCAGACCTTCAGTTCTATTATGAATGTCTAATGGCTTAGCATTTACGTCATGAATTTATGTGGGCAGATATGAAACACTCAAGATCTGAACAAAATGAAAAACAAACATGCCATGTTCTGTCTCATGAATGTCACACAAAATTAATTTCTTAACCTTTGATTCATCTTAATGTTTTAACATTTTTGATATGACTTGGCAAAGTCAAGGTCACAGAGTAAGACATTTTCCTTAAAGGTCAATACGGAGTTCGTTAGGGGTGTTGTGTTGCGCTTGTGCAGGTAATGTTTCATGACACACCTTCAATCATGTGTCTATAAACAGATAAGGCTGAGCTTTCTTCACAAGAGGGGAAAATAGCTTTAAAGCTCAATGTAATACCTGTAATTCTATTAAATGGCAAGTTAAGTTACTTTTATAATATTCCATCTGCTATTTCTTATACAAATGACAATACAAGTTGTAGTTAATGCCAATTCTGCTGATGGAGGTTTAGGCATTATATTTACGGCCTCAGTTACCATTCATTTTTTTGCACCCCTTTTTATACTGTACAGTGTAGAATAATTGTGACAATCAGATAAACTTCTACTCTTGTTTTCCACAAAATAAAGTCCTACAATGGTTTGGGTAGATATACAGTAAGTGTCTTTAAATGAAGCCAAAACCTTCTTTTTCGGTCGGACAGTCCCTTAAAGACAGTCCCTTTCTTTCTTTTTTTTGGCCTATGCTAAAAAAAACAACTCAAACTCAAAGGTAATAAACAAAATAATAATTTCTTTCAAATGATATGTTTTTATGACAATTGAACACATTCACACTACCTTTATTCTCTTTATTGCAATGCAGTGGTACTGTAGTTTCATATACTCTGACACATTCAATTCTACCACACTGATGATGCATACGAGGACCAATGAAATTTAAGTGCATCGATAAAGTCAGCATGGTGAGCGTGATTTCACCAAGTACAAGATGTTCCTGGATCAACATCCTTGTTGAGCCTAGAACAACATTCCAATCAACCAATCAGAATTGTGGAATAATGTTTCTGGAAATATCTGTTTTAGGCTTATAATCATGGTTGGGTGCTTCTACTCCCTTGTTAATCAGCTATCATTTCCCACTGACTTTGGCATACATTTTGGGTAGGGGTAGGTTAAAGGGTAAGGATTGGGATTTTTGTTGATCCAGGATCATGTCTTGGCAAATTCACGGTGACCATACCTTTACTTCTTTAAGAAAGTTTTCTTAGCACCATGTTTATATGGAATGATATGGAAGCAGCAGTTCAGTTCATAACCGTTAGTAGGGCTGTTTGGTTCTCTGTCTGTTTTTTGTTTGCTATGCAAACAAGTCTTCTAATGCTTCTTTCTCAGGTTCTCTCTGGTACAGAATAGCAGGTAGTGCAGGGCGCATACACTCCAGGATTGTGGTCGGCAACTGACGAATGCACAACCATACTTTCAGACACAAACACACACAGAATATAAGGCGTTGTAGATTAAGCAGTCTAACAGAGTGTGAAGTGTTGCTCTTTTGACATCGGATGGTTGGCTAAGATCCCAATGGTGTGCATTTATACAAAAAGTTTTGTTGGCTTGTCTATCTGTTGAAACTTTAAGCTAATAAAAAAAAAAACCTCTCATGAACATAAAGTTGATGTTCTTTTTATATAGTTGTGTATTTATACTTTTTATGTGTGCATAGGGTTTTGTTTCCTTTTCCTAACATGCTTATATTTATAATGGTTTCTTTTCATATTTCCGGGGCTCTCAGAAGTGGAAGTCGTCATGGTTGAGTAAACTTTTACAGAGGTGAACAGATACTACAATGAATGTGGTAAGATGGGGCAAGAAACCCTGTGGGATAAGATGACCCCACCCACCTTAAATTGTCCTCTTGACCACAGATACTGACAAAACTTCAGTATATTTAGAAATTGCCTGGACACCAATGAATAGAAATGGTATTTGTGAGTGTAATTTCATTAGAACAGTTTTGAGGTAAACTGATCAAATCCTTATATATTAGAAAAAGCTCAACTGTGTGTTTATATTATGTTGACAATAAAAAGTTAATATTTGTTCAATGTGGACTAGACAAAATAACTTACATCAGAAGAAACAGACCCATATATCATTTATAATCAATTATTTATAATATCATTTATATATCAACTGAAACCCATTCCATTTGCTGATAATTAATAGATAGTGGTAAGGTTTTAAGGCTGGAATAAGGGATCTAAAATATGGTTATGCAGAATAAGGCAAAGTAAAAAGGTAAAATACACTATTATTTTTTAATAAGTATTAAATTATATTCAGTTCAGTCTTTTATTATATATATTAATTCTGATATATGAATGCAAGCTGAATTACATTTAGCTTTTTTTTTCACTGGACTGTGTGTTTGTTTTTTATGACAACAACGTCAACCAGACGTTTGTGTAAACAGTCTACAGGAAGAAACATTCATTAAGGTTTATTAGAAAGTATTTATGTGCAGGCTGTGTGTGTGTGTGTGTGTGAGTGAGTGAGTGAACTCACGGTGAGTGGCAGAAAGGGGTTTCTCGTCCTCTTCCTCAGTTTCGGCCCCTGAGCACCATTCATCACCACTGTACGGCTGTTTTCTCTCCAGCACACACCGGCGTTTGCTGCGCATCACTCCCTCTACTGGACAACATTAGGAAAAACACAAAGGAACAGCGATGTAAACATATTTAGAATCAATTACACATATTTATATAAGACAGTATGGCTTCTATCCACACTGATATAAGCCAACGCCCACGATCCGTCTCAAAGCAGATTTAAAACGGATAGCATTCTCATATACTCCAGACACAGACTGCTCCAGAAATGTTTTGGCATGTAAGTGGAATGAGAGGACACACAAGGCCTCCAAAGCCTTCAAACATCCCCTATCCTTGAATACCAGACACAGTGAGGGAGAAAACAAGGGAGAGAGTGAAAATGAGAGGAAGAGGGAGCGTTGTGGTGTCCTCGGCCTGTGCACGCAGTGTTTGCGGCGGCCAGAGATAAAGAGCTGACCTTTTCTGCATCCTCTTTTGTTCCCAGCAGACATCAGTTTACGTAAATGAGTGAGTCAGCTCTCTCTCTGGTCTACTTTCTCTTTAATCATTGGCCCTTTCCAGGTGTGGCAGTCGAGTGGTCTGAAGTGGATGGGTGACTTGCATTTCATTTGAATGCCTTTCTGTTTGCTTTTCAATTGGGTGAACAATATATGCAGAGAAAGAGAGAGGAGAGAAGGGAAGTTTTCCTGAAAAAGAGCTGGATAGAGACTATAAAGTTCTTACTTCCATTTCTGATTCTCTCCACCATTGTTTTAACCATTATGACAAAATTAATTAATTATAACAAAATATTTCTAAATAAAATAATAATGTATTAGTGCAATAAAAAATTTAATACTTTTTAAAATATAAAATATAAAAACTACAACCAATAAAACAACTATCAACAAAAAATTAATGGTTACTTTTGTGATGGGCAAAAAAAGTATTTTTATTTTAAATTATTGTAACATAAAATTATTGTGAATTAAAATCCAAAAATTCTAGCATGCTCCAATAAACAGTAATTAAAAATGTGAACTATTTTTTAAATTAATTTTAAAAATTACAAGAAAATGTATATTTCTATTATGACTAATACTATTATGAGAAATATGATTTATGTAGTAAACTGCATTAACATGATGATGCATATTAGTGTACTGTCCATTACTATTATTTATTTGCGAAGACATATTTATAAAAACATTTATTCAGTTTCAAATGTACATTTAACACTTTTAAGTACTTTTGAAGACCATTAAGATTAAAATGAAAATGAAGCGAGTTGACGTTTAGAACAGGAACAAGCATATGCCACTGGGATCAGAAAATTTTTTATGACCGTTACCATATATTTGTTCTTGTTTTAAGCATAAACACATGAAAACAAGACTTCATATCTTGCATCTCAGGTAAAACGCATTAAAACTTATTACTGTAGAAATACATTTGCAATGCATGACTTTATTTACGAATTTAAGACGTTCTGCTCTGATTTAAGACATTTTTAGGGAAAGGTGAAAACTTACATTATTATTATGATTTTTAAAAAGCGTACTCCAATAATAATATAAAAATTCCAAAATATTTAAAACATTTCTTTTTTCCAAATAATTTATGAAAAAGATACATTTTATTTTCAACTATAAGAACCCCATCTTCTACCTTCCAGACAGGTGTGAGTGAAAGAGCGAGAGTGTGTATGCACACACAGAAGAGCTTCGGTGCTATTACAGGAAGCCCAGATGACTCAGTTTCTCAAAATCACTCTATTGCCCCGTTATTTCCCCAGATCTCTCGGTCTAATACACACATGACATACACAAAGCACCAGGCAAATGGAAATCAAATAAGAACTGCACAATGAACCAAACAAAAAGAAATGGCACACAAACACAGTGAAAAGAAAAACACGCCTCCGCAATCCAGGAAGAGAAGACCTGTTATTGCTTTTTATATTGGACAGAAGCAGTTTGGCTGAATCTCACGAGACCGGTCATATTTCAACCCAAATCAAAAGAAGAATAAGAAGGTTTTGCATGAATAACAATATGCATGTTTATGACAATTAAGCACATTTTCAACGTGAACAGCTGTCACTATTGTAATTTAGTGGCATAAGTCTCGTTCACACATTCAACTCCAAGAAACATGAGCGCTTTGATATCTTTGCTGAGCAACATTACTCACTGTCTAACTTTCTCCTTCCAGAACGTTCATTTTCAGTGGCATAAAACCTGGTTATCATGGACTGACACTGAACAGCATCCTATCGGTAGTGGCATTCATAACGGTTACTAGGGCAACCAGAACTAGAACCGCAGACTAGCATCCGATCTGTATAGCAACTGCTGACAAGCAGCAAAAAAACATATCATTGGTGATGTAAACGGGGCTTCAATGATGACAACATTTTTCATGTTGGTTCTTTAATGCACTCATTTTATGCATATAATAATAGACCTACTAAAAAAAATCTACTCATACAGTGCATTCTCTTTATTTTCAAATTTGTATTACTAGCACACACACATACACATATAAATATATATATAAGGAAAAACGTGTGTGTGTGTGTGTGTGTGAGACATGCCTAGGTTTTGTAATGCCTTTTTGGCACTCTATAGCAAAAATGTATATATGAAAATGTAATGAGTACTATTAATAATAATTGGAAAAAAGTTAAACCTCCACATAAACTACAATAATAATAACAACTGTATTTAATGGTCTTGACAACAATGTCCCAATGACTGAAAAAACAACAGCAACAAATCTCAGTGGTCAGTTATTTCTGTAAAATACAATATATATATATATATATAATTTTTTTGGTGCTGGTGTGAAGATATATATGACACGGACATGTTTTTGTCAGAATCACTAAACCACATAAGGGAACTTGTGTGTGTGTGTGTGTGTGTGTGTGTGCAGTAAGGGACCTGTTGACATTCAGGAACTTGTTGCATTGAGTCTCCCTCCCCCTCAGTCTCTCCACCCCACTCTATTCTACTTCCTGTCTGAGCGCAGACTCTCTCTCAACCCCCGCTCAATTAGTGAGTGACACACACAACAGGACAACCAACAGGAAAACACAGGCACTTGCACATTTGGCACTGTTCCAGGAGCATAACATCTGATACACACACACACACATGTGCTCAGAAAGGTCAGGGCATTTTGGGGTTGCTGAAAACAGCCAGTTTCAGCTTTACTGTGTTTCCAGTTTAAAGGGGAATTCCAGAAGTGTGGCCTTTTTTAGATTGTTGATCGAGAGATACAGTGATACATGAGAAAAATGAGTTTGTCTGTGCACTACCTATTGTGTATCATATGTATGTGTGTGTTATACAATTCAATTCAATTCAAATTTATTTGTATAGCGCTTTTCGTGATACATATCATTGGAAAGCAGCTTTACACCAAGGTAATTATACAAGTCTTGCATAGCCTGACTTTAAATAATTGGCATAAAGTCTCGTCCACATTACTGTACATTCTGGCCACTTAGACACAGAACCGTCCACTCAGACAGGAAAAGACTCTAAACAAGTGATTTTTCATCCCAAGCACAAGCATGAAGCATAACTCCTTTCCAACTCCTTAATAAATTATTATTAAAGCCAAAATTAATAAAATCTTATTCCAAACATATTTACATTGTTAATATCAGAATCTGACGCACTAATTTCAATATCAACAAATTGAATTTTGTGAGCAAGCAAAAGTGGGGTTATTAGTATTATTATCATTAAAGGCCAGGTAGGTGATTTACTTCCAAAACATCAATCAGTTAACTGGTATAAATGTGTTTATTATTTCTTTATTCTGTGGAAGGTATAGAACCATAAAATGTTTGATCAAATGTATTATGATTATGATTGGCTGTCCTACCTGCCTTTAAATGTATGCCTTTGCATTCCTCCGTGCAAACAGTTTGCACAGGCATTATTAGTCATCAGCGCATTCCGCTGCAGCCTGAGCTCTATTATTATTATATTATGCGCTGTACTGTTATGTTTTCTCGCCAATGAAAGAGACATAAAATAATCTGACAGTGCTGCAGTCAACCCTCCACCAACACCATCTTCTCATCTCAAGTCTACTTGTTTTTAAAGAAGCCTTTTCTGCTCACCAAGGTTGCAATTATTTGATCAAAAGTACAGCAATAACAATAGTAACGTGAAATACTGATATAAAATAGCTGTTGCATTGATATACATTTAATATATTTAAAAAGCTATTTATTCCTGTGATTCAAAGCTGAATTTTCAGCATCAATATTTCACTCTCAAGTGAATCTCAACAATCAAAAATCATTACGATATGCTACTCAAGAAACATTTAGGCCACATTTACTAATAGCTTGCACCATCTTTTGGCTTTAAAATTGCACTGTCAAGATTTTACAAAAAAATAGCGCTTATTGTGTACGCATTTGTTGGAGTTTTTCCTTTCAAATCGGAAAATATTAAAATGAATCACGCAACGCCATATAATATCTTTTGTGATCATCAAATGACTGGTATTAGCGCCATTATTTAACTCCCCAAAACAGCATTAAACTATTTTGTGCTTGAAACGGCTGTGTTGTTGTTGAGAGGAGAGAACAGAGAGAATGTGGTAGAAGGGGATATTTCCACACGTATTCATTTATTTAAAAATCGATTTTCACTGAAAATGAGCTGATGGCGCTTAATGAAAAACAGAAATACCCCAGTACACAAAGTGGTGCTACACAACTTTTTATGTTTCTGCCACTCGATTGTCACACAGAAGGAGGGAGCCAGAAGACGCACTTGTCAAAACCACACGTTTCTTTGTTAACTGGCAAAAAAAATGGATATTAAGCAGCAATGAAGTGGCGATGAAGAAACCAACGAGACCAGCAGCTCTATATTCATCTTCCCTTGGTGCATCTTCTTCTACTTACTTTCTGTGCTCAGCAAGACCGTTTTGTGTTTGAGCGCCACCAAGCCGTGTACTGTAGCTTCAGCATCTTCAGGCACATGAACAAAAGCAGCAATCTCACTGGTCAGTCAGTTTTTAACGCGGCATGTCAGGGAAAAAAAAAACCCAAACCATAAAGGCGTTTTTTTTATTATGATTTGACGCCGAGTGTTTTATGTTTCAATGTCACATTGCCGCTCTTTGTTTAGTCACGAGGTGTTAAACATTGGTGATATTCACGTGTGATATTCGTCCCGGTGTAAACAGGCTTTTACGCTAATTTCTGCTGTGTTTGGTAGATTTTATTGGTCATTATGGAAATGAGATGCGTCTGTGTCACTGCAGAAATGTCCACATCCATCTGAGCCGTTTTGAAATTTGCACTTTTATGCTAATTTGCCTTGTTTAGTAAAACTGGTCCTTATCATTATTATCTGTGTTGTGCTACCTAACGTTTTTTTTGGAAACCATGATACACTATGATTAAAAATATTGCCAATTTTATTGACTTTTTTTAAATTAATACAATTATTTTATTTTAGGATGCATTGAATAGTCACAATATTTTTTTTATTTATTTTTTTGAATGATGTTACACAAATTTCCACAATTTTACTCCGCAAAAACAACAAAATTATTAAGCATAAGTAATTGAGCAGCAAATATTACAACACCTTCAGAAGGATCACGTGACACTGAAGATAGGAGTAATGATGATACATTTAGCTTTGTCATCACACGATTTCTTTACATTTTAAAATGTATTAAAATAGAAAAGTTATTTTATATTTTTATCATATTTCACAATATTACACTTCTCACTGTATTTTTCCTGTATAAGTAAAAGCATCTTTTTGGTAAAAAAATGCTGTAATGTACCTGATTTTAAAATGAGTTAAATCAGTTACTTTTTATACTTGTTCACATATTATTTACACAATGGCAGTAATTTATGGATAAATTATTGATTTGCTCGAATACTTTGCCCTAATATTTTCTCTCTTAAAACTTCTTTCCCAAAAAAAGAAAAGAAAAGAGAAAACTAAATTCCTACCACTTATTTTCATACAAAAAGTCTTGCACACACCATCCACTAGTCAGCTGTAATTACTCAGAAAATGGCGAGGCCATACAATTAGTTTAATTTGCCATTTTTATGATTGAATTCATTATTAGCTTTTCATCACATCACAAACTCCTGCAGGTCTTACCCAGTTTGGGAAATGTTGATAACAAAAAAATGGAAATATTTTCTTACAATCTAAAAGGAAGTATGTTACTTCTACGTGCGATCTGTAAAGCTAGTCAGACGATGTTTTAAGAAACCCCATGCTATTCTGTGTTTAAAGCATCAGACAGTCAGTCTACGGACTGTGGGCGCCCCGTGGACAATCGGTCAAAGGATGAGAGCAGCATTACGCCTACCTTTGGCATCTGGCTCCAAAACAGGGGTGAGTGACTCTCTTTGGTCTCCCGTGTCCATGGAGACGCTCCTTTCCCTCTTTGCCTTGGTCTTCATTATCCCACCAACTCCACCGCCTGATTGGTTGAGGCTCTTCAGTCCAGGGTTGCCAGGAGAAATCTGGTTGGATTTGACTCCATGGTTCCCAGACCCACTGCCCTTTGACCCTTGGTTGCCAGCAGGTCCTTGCTGCTGCGCTTGGTTTACATTGGGGAGCTGCGATTGGGCCCCGCTTGTCACTTGCTTGCCATGATTGGATAGTTTATTTTCAGAGTGCATTTGATTGGCTGGTGATGGAGAGGAAACTGAGGGGGTTGGGTTGCAGCAATATGTTGTGTCTGTCTGTCAGTGAGACTGCAAGCAGACAGCTGAAAAGAGAAGAAAAGACAGACGGTGTGAGAGTTTGTCTTGCTCTTTTCTAGTAGTAATATACATTATATTTAACCCTTTTCATTTTTTAATCAGACACACACAGTGGGAAGTATAACTGTTATTATTAAAATGTATTGTTGAACTCATGAGTGGTTGTGTATATACAGGCCATTTCATGATGGATGTATTATGGTTGTAGGATTAGAATTATGAAGTATCTATTTTATAATACAGCTTTTTTGGTTTTAAAAATCTGCATTATTTTATCTTGGTGAAAACTTGCTGTTATTAACAATATATATATAACCACATGGCTGTTTAATATCAAAAATACTAGTACTAAGAAATATTATAATGTCATGCCACATAACTATATTGTGATACAAACAACTGCCATGATAAAAAATGACTTCCAGTTATATATACACGATTTTGTTCTAACCCTCCACCAATCACATCCAAGAAAAGTGTATGTACTAAAGAAGTTCTCATCAGGTCTGGTCATCCTTCAACAAAACTCACTTAATGCTCAAACAGGATTCAAAGGTCATTGCCAACACTATCTCTCTTACCTCATAACAGATGATACAAATCCCATTGATCTTTTAATACAGCCGTAAAATCACAAACTGTAATTCAAAGGAATGTGAATATTCAACTGTAGGTCTGAATACTGACGCCTGTCGTATGTCAAAATGTCATACAGACTCTATGGGAAAACGTATAGAAGTAAATCTATATATTTTCTAATTAGCAGGGTTTGAAATTAACACCCAACTAACGCAGGGAAAAAAACACTTATACTTTTTACTAGGGGAGGTTCATGCAAGTCAGATCTGTGCATACTTGTGAGACATCATGACATTACGGAATATATGGCAAAAACCAAGACACTTAATGTTTTAGACACCATATTGGCTGTTTTTGCTCTATTCGGCTAACAGAAACATTCCAAACACAGCAACATACACATGGTGTTTCGTACCTGAATGAATCAACCATTTAAATGATTCGGTTCAATCGCTATGACTCACTTATCAACAGTTGAATCGATGACACTTGCTGGCAGTTTTCTTTTTTTTTTTTTTATGATTTCAGATATCGTTATTCAATAACCTAATTCATTTTTAAAATATCAAAACATGATTTATGCAAGTGTAACTGCAGGTTAAAGCACTATGTCCCTCTAAGCTGCATTAACGTGTGACTTCATCTAAATGCAACTTATGCAATGATGAACTTTGTTGATACACATTTTATTTGTTTAGTAACAGCATAAATGTATTATTATTATTACAAATTAGTGATTAAATTTAAGAATATGATTCAACGAAATAAAATGCTTTATAAAAGGTAAAAATGCACATAAAAAGGTCAATCTTTACTTTACATAGATGTGGCCACCATATTGGAACGGTGCCCTTGACGGCATTCATCACACTGTAGGTTTGCACAGATGATCCATTCTGTGCAGGATTATGGCATCTTTCGAATATTCACTGATTACCATGATGAATAACGTCAAGTCAAGACCACTAAAATATGGTGGATGACTTGCGTATAGCGGCCCACAGAAACAGTCGCTAATGAGGCATCTACACATATATATATATATATATATATATACACCTATGGTAGCTCCTATCTCTTTGTATTCGGAATCATCAAATTCTCCCAAACTGTTCACTAAGCTTACGATTAAATTTCATATTTGAAATCACAAATGAAATCTGACAACTGTGTAACAATTGTTGTTTTCTTTTACTCAAATAATTATAAAAGGCTTATTTTATTAGATGAGATCAGCCAGTGCGCATATGCACCTCTAAGCTCACGTCTCAGAATTCTGATTGTTTCTAAATTTAACATTAAGATTAATAAATGCTGTAGAAGTATTGTTTATTCTTAGTTCAAGTTTACTAATGTTTTTCACTAATGAACCTTATTGTAAAGTGTTACTGACGAAACTCATCTCAGCTAATGTGTCTTTTGAAAGTGAAAGTAGCCTTGTCACCTGACCTGAATACAGCCTTTATAAAGTAGAGGAAACCGCATCAGGAGCTCAAAGAGTACAATTTTTATTTTTTGAATTTATTATATTGTAAATGGTCTTGTACATGTTTAGAACAGACACGATCTCAGGACACTGAAGGCTGATTTGCAGGGGATGCTGCAGGTTTGCTGTGAATTTACGCACCTGACTGGGATGAAGGGCCGACAAACAAGTGCATTCCGGCGTCTCCTCACTGCATGCACACTGATCTGTAACACACACCATGGAGATTTCATTAGGCTTTAATTTTATTCCATTATGACCCATTATCACACCAAACACTTAAATAATGTGACATTTTAGCATAACAACTAGAGAGAAACAACAGTCTTAAAAAGAGAGAGAGACTTTTGTAGAAGTGTAACTGTCCCTTTAAGAAGGAGGCTGCAAAAGACGCATGGACACACTGATGCCCAGAAGTGAGTTTCCTGTTTAATTTGCTCCACCCACATTGAGCAGAAACCACAAAAACTCCCCACCTTCAATAATAATATCCAGATGGTCTCATTTTTCATCAAACAGTTCTTATCTTCACTCTATCTACCTCTGTACCGTTTCACATTCCCTCTTATTCTTGTTTATAGAGTCATAAACATATCAATGTCTGCAAATGAGTATATTTTTGCCTCTACTACTAATATTTACAAATTTTGATATTTCCTAAAGATCTTAAAGGGCTCTGATTTCATCAATATGCTGACTAAATTAACCTTTAGTATAAACCCATTTAACATTTACAGTCTTTCACTTCTGAAAGCAGACTCATGACTCATCTTACACTCAGAGGCATGTCCGCTTTTGTCCTTTCTAATCTGGAAAGAGAAAATCCCTCGCTATAATACCGCTAACAAAAAGACTAAAAAAAGTGGACACTAAATGGAATAGGATTTTTTTAAAAGTCCTTATATATGCCACCAAGTTTTAAT
>JAUMHR010000075.1:3506206-3523991 GCA_032361145.1 Enteromius fasciolatus | reverse complement strand
GTGGGGGGGGGGGGCTGGAGAGGTGTTGATAGAAAATTAGTAAGAATAATTAATATAGAATAATTATATTATTAATAATTTTATAATAGTTTGTCTTTTTTATTGATTACACCATCAAACTTTTATTTTGACAGTCAACTCAACTGCAAGTGGCCCTTACAGCTTTCCAATTTTGATGGGATTTTGATGAATCATGCAGCTTTAACAAAGACAAGAAAGAAAAAAATGCATTTTTCAAACCACTTCAGGGGCTCTTGAAGATATATTTACAATGGACACCGACTGATCACATTCCAAGAGTTACCGTAGATCCAGAACTAACACACGCATCTACACATACACACACCTCAGCACAGCTGCCAAGACTGAAATGTGCGAAGGATTGGGTTTCTCTCATGTGAATGAAAGAGGAACTACACACAATCCCAATAGCCACCTGCCTTTGTCCATAACCTGCAGAGCTCTCCTGCGTGTGTGTGTGTGTGTTGAAGGAGTTCCCATGCTGTCACTGCAGGTCTGTCATGTAGACTGTGTGGGAGAGGCATGTGGTACATGTCATACATACAGGTCTGAACAGGACACCCTGACACCTGTTGCACAAGAGACATTCACACACACACACACACACACACACAAACAAACCCAATGTTCATGCAAATGACAAAAAAAAGCCTTACTTTCCATATTCTAAAAGCTAGCAGGGCTACATGAACTGGGGAAAAAAAATCCAGAAAATAAAATGAAAATACAAAATAAAAGTTTACATAATATATGCATGTGTCCTGTTTACATTTATTACGTCTATATAAACACACACACATGCATGTATATATTGAAGAAAAATTAGTTGTTTATATAGGTATATTTATATATGATGTCATTTATATGAATATAAATATACACATGTAAATATTTTCAAAATATACAATGTATGTGTGTGGCTTATATACATAATTATATACAGTACATAATAAATATACACAGTACACACAGATATATTACATAAAAAAAAGATTATTTTGGCTGCGATTAATAATTTGACAGCACATTGTTATTATAAAATTATAATACAGTAAAATTACCAAAAACTTTTATCATATTATTATTATTATTATTATTATTATAACATAATTTTTATTTTGCATTACAATCAGATCTCAGTGGCATGCTTCACTAACACAAAGCAAATTTATTTATTTAATTAAATTCCAGCTCTTGTGATTTTAAGGTCATATCACTTCGTTTTATTTTTTTATTAAAAGCCTGTGCTTTAAATTTGAATTAAATCCGAAGTTCTAATACTCAGTCATAAATAGTTACACATATGCAGGCACAAAAAACACTTCCAGTCAGACGTAAAGCGTGTCGGTGACGGGTAGCGGGGTCCCACACATATTTCCATCCCAGAGGCATTCAAGCTATTGACCTCAAAAACAAAAGACACATTATCAGTCCCTCTCCCACCCCCTCACCAGCACACCTCTGCCCCTCCATCACACTCTCCGTCTCTTCAACGGGAAACTTTTTTTTCCACTTACTGCCGTTCACAAACACCCTCTGCTTCCTCTATAAAGTTACTTGCGCCCTTTCTTCCTCTCTATCTCAAATAACAGACTCTTTCCCCTTCTCCTTCTCTCGAGGTGTGTCATTTCTGTGTCACAGCGGCACCAAACGGATATGCGAAAATAGTTTGATTTCTACATTTTCTAAAAGAAAATATGTGGGTGGTGTTTACCTGTGCAAAACTCAGCGCTATGGGTGTTAAAGAAATAGTTCACCCAAAACTAAAATGTACCATTAATTTGCTTACCTCCAGATCTTTCAAAATCAGACCAATCTTTTCACTTCATAAGACCTCAATATATCACCAGAAACTATAGGTATTGCCTGTAAATGCTTTTTTGACTGTCAAACTTTTGGTAGCTGCTGACTTGCACTTTATGAATCACCAGGATCACAGCTTCAGCAAAAACAATCTTGTTTTAAAGATTGTTATAAAGATAAAAAAAAAAAGTCCCCTACATCTTGAATGGCCTGAGGGTGATTTTTGGTTGAAATAACCCTTTTTAAAGTCCCTTCACTCTTACAGTTAGTGTTCACTTTAATATTCTGTTCATTCTGTCTTCTGTCCCTTTAAACGCTCAATGCTCAAGCTGCTGATTCTGATTGGCTGTCATTGTTTTTAACGTTCATGCGAGTGAAAGATTCTGAAAGTGATTCCAGTCATGCGGTGTTATGGGTGTCTTGCAGCTTCCATGTTTTCTTAGAATGAAAATAATGTATTCAATGCTATGTGGTTGCCAAAGTGTTGTTGTTTTTTTACGCAAAGGTGTTATGAGTGTTTATTTATGCACTGTTGTGTGGTTGCTAAGGTGTTCTGGCCAGTTGTATATATGTATTTATAGCACAAATTATGTAGGACAAAATACACAATTGATCTTTAAATTGACATTTCAGAGGTGTTATCTCACACACAACCTGCTGGACGCCAATTAGGCATTAACTAAAAGACACACAGTGCTCATCATTCATTAACAACCTTTGTGCTCATCATCTAGCATGGCCAGGTCAGGTCGACCGAGCTGACTACGATCATTAGCATTAGAGGTTGACCAATATGGTTTTTTAATGGCTGATGCCAAGAACAGTGATGATTATACATCTTGTCCCTTGTTAAAAACAAGTACACTTTCGCATACATAAAGACCTATTGTAGAAATAATCAGTTGTAAACGTCACAGTTAAGTGAACATAAATCAGGAAAAGTAAGTTGACAGCATTACCCGCCACAGCTGACTTTTCCCCGTATTTCATAGGTGTTAATTTCACACAGTGGTAACATTTTATTTTTTTTAATAAAACCTGCAATCTAGTACTCAACTCACGTAGTACTCAACTGTTTACGTTTGTTAATCATAAAACGGAATGAGCCATTTGATATGTCCCACCTAAACTTCCTGTTTAGTATTTTTTGTTACGTTTTGTGTGTGTTAAACCATGGAGTCTCTAACGCAGCCGTTACATCAGAGCATCTGAACAACTGTCTTAAGAAAACACAAACACACAACGCTTGAACTGTGCTTGTGAAAGAGAAAGAGAGAGAGAAAGTGAAATGTGGGAGAAAGCAAACCGAGAAAGACAGACTGAGAAAAACAGAGAACATCTTAAGAGAATGACCCAGAGAACCCTGTGAAAAGCCTGATTTTTTTTTTCTCTCAAAACTCAGCTATTACCGCTTGGCACTTTGATCCCATTTACACAGTCCAGAACAAATCGGAAAGAGGCTGATCTGAGAAAACAAGAGCTCAAAATGGGAGTTTGTCTCTCACAAATGGCATTTGGATTGAGAACATGAAACTGACGTCAACTAGAGAAACTTTCCAGAGATTCAAGTTTGTGTTTGAAAGAAGCAAAATCAATGTCTGAGATGACTGATTTTTTTTTTTTTGGGGGGGGGGATTTGAAGCACATGTTTGATGCTCACAAAAGTGACGGATGCTGATGTCATTAGAAGACCACCAACATATAAAGCCCAGACGAGTCACATGATAAGAGTCAGAACGGATATTGACAAGTGTGCGTGTGCCTATTTAGCCATATTTTGTCACAAAAATTTGCCTTGTAAAGTACATATGAATTGGTCGTGAGACTGAGTTGGGTTTCTCCACCCGAAAATTATTATTATTATAGTCCCATGTCATTCCAAACCCGTTAAAGCTTTGCTCATCTTTAAAACATAATTTAAGATATTTTAGATGCAAACTGTGTAAAAAAAAAAACACTGTCAAGGCCTAGAAAAGTATGAAAGACGTAGTCAAAATAGTGGTTCGATCTGAATTTTATGACGTGATGAGAATTGTGGCAGTCAATGGGACAGTCACAAGCCTCTCGGTTTGCATCTAAAATATCTTTAATTGTCGAAATAAGCCCAAATCATTGCACATATGATCCAAAGATGCTGGTCTTGCCTACTTATTTAGTTTTGCAGCCTCTAACAGTCATTCAACGGAGTATATATCATTGCTCTAGTGACATGAGCATTCATAAACCGAGTACATTGTGATTATGTAAACAAAATGGTGAACTGAACAACAGAAACGAATAGAACTAGTTCACGGAGGCAATGGATTACAAGTAATCTGTCTCCAACAGACACATGAACACACACACAACTTACACTGTTGCACATTTTTAGCATGCTGAGCTATATTTATAGCTCCAAATGCCCAAAGGAGAGCAGGAGAAAAGTACTAGGAAAGTTCTAGGCCCTCTCCTAAGACACACACACACACACCTCTCGCCCCTCTTATACTTGCGTAAACACATAAATCTCTCACACGCATGAACACAGAGACGTACTGTAGGCAATACAGGGTCAATACTGTGACCAAAGTGTGTGACAGAGGAGTTAAACGTTAACAACACACACACAGACACACACACAGTGAAGGCTTTATGACATTGGCCCCGGCTTAACAAACTACATTTGAGCGCGGCGCCAGTGGAAATGTGGGGAGGGGTGAAAGAAGAGAGAGAGAGAGACGAAGAATGAAAGGGTCTGACGGCTGTCCACTTAGACTCGCTCTCTCTGCTGGACCAAATTGTTTGTTTCCAAAACAACAAGCTCTTTGACTTTTGCAACTTAACCTTGTCAATGTTGCTGCCGGATTTAATTTGGTTGAGAAAACGGCGCGAGATGAGAGTTGTTCTCCAGATGGATGACAAACTTACACTGATGTAAGCACTGACATGTGTTTATCGAAAGTCTTGTAACAATATCTAGAGAGCAGATACACGCGTAATACTATGAATTTTCATCATATATTTTGTTCATACTGTGACAACATAATGCACATTATATGTTAAATATGTAACTTCTGTTATATTCCATTATATGTAAGAAGTTTGAAAACAAATCTGGCAATGAAGCAGTGTTTGAGGCCAATTTGATTCAACAATCATACTTTTTTGCCATAATATGCCCATAAATAGAGTACATTACAACCAGGTGTGTGTATTATGCATACAAATGTGTTATACACTACAATAAATTTGGTGCAATACAACATTCACTAGAATGTTTCACAACTTATCACAAAGAAACAGTAAGAAATGCATTGAATCAAATGTAAAATTTGGAGTTAAACAAAATGTAACAGTATTTTCTTATGAAATGCATTCCAAAAATCTGTGTTCTGTTCTTAATGACTAAAAAACACTGCAAATAAATAAATCATACATACATAAACGAATAAAAATGTTCCCGCGTATTAACAAGGCTGTTGAAAAACAAACAAAACAATGATTTTCCAGTTAATGTTCTTGACAAACTTCTGCCAGCTATTTTGCTTCCCACAAATAAACCCCAGGTTTAAAAAAAAGAGATCCCATCAGGACTGTTACTCACACACTTCATATAATCAATGCAAATCACAGACAAAGGCTTTACTGTCTGATGAAAGTTTATATACACATACATTGTCAACCGTTTCCTATTTGGCACAGAGTTCAAAGGGTCAGCGACACTGTACTTTTAATCCCGCTCCATCACCTGATGGCAAGACCTTTGCTCATGCTACTGAGCACTATAAAGGAAAGTTAAACACACTCAAGCCGGCAGCCACGCTGAAAGCTCTAATCATTCACCTGCTACCGGCATTTAAAAGCCCATAAGAGCGTTCAGGTCACAAGTGAGCATTCACCACCGCCAATCAGGACTTTCCACTTCAGGCCTTTTACACTCGGCCAAGCCCAGAGACCGGTGATTGATCTTCTATTAGAAAAACAAAGAGGATTAGTATTGTTATAGCTGACCTATTGTGTACAAAGGTCACATCCAATTAAAAGAATTTGGGTGTGGATATTTGTTGTTTAAGGCACACAAAAATGTTGTCAAGGGTCAACTGCTTGACCTCAAGAACAAAAATTGAGATTGGTATTTATTACACATTAATGTTTGATATTTAGATATTTTAAACAGGGATGTGCAAAAAACTAGTGCAGTCAAATTGTGCATGTGTGTGTATGGGTTTTGTGTATATACAGTATACACACACACCACACAAACACATGTACAGTATATATTTAAAAATATATGTTCATATATATGTGTTAAATATTATTTACATATAATATATAATAAGAATATGAATATATATTTGTATAAATATGCAAATATTTTCAGAATATATACTGTGTGTGTGAATTTATATATACATAATAAAACTGCAACTACATAAAAATAACTACAAAATAAAAAATAAAAAAATAAAAAACTTCTAGATATATTCAAGATCAAATTAAAAATACAAAACTGCAGTGAGAATTGTAAATATATTTATTTAAAAAGTTGAACGCATGGTTCAAAAACAGGATACAGAATTTAAAAAAATGGTTAATTAAATTTAGAAATGTTTTAAAAGATAAATGGCTGCAGTCATCGGATTTTAACCTTATTTAAACAAACAAATTTAGTGGACTAACTTTCGAAATTTTACCACTTACCTTAAAAAATGTATTAATATATATATATATATATATATATGTTTATTTTTTGCATCTGCATCCTGAAACCATTGAAAAAAGTGACCAATACATTGCCAAAATGTCTCCTTTTCTCAACAGATGAAAAAGTGCTAATATAATACTCCACAAATGAAAATACTATAAATATTATGCACAAAGAAACGTGTGTGATATCTAATTTAATTATTCAATTAAAAAGCAACCAGCACATGTAAATTTTTTTTGTTTGTTTTTACATTTTACTTTTTTTTTTTTACTCTACAAATGAAAAGTGATATAAAACTCTACTACAGATGACAAATGTATGAAAGATTATGCACAAAAAAACGTTTCTGATCCAGTTATCATGCTTTCACGTCCTGAAGATAAATTAAGAAGTGACCAGCACATTTTTTCAAAATATCTCCTTTTGTACTCTACAGATCAAATGGAAACATGTTGCTAATTTAAAACAACTAAATTAGAACAAACTGAGTAAGAGTAAATGATTATCTTCACTTTGATTTCTTGGGGAAAAACAAAAAAAAAAAACCTGTAACTGAATTACTCAGGATTGAGCATGCTAATGGCACTATCGTATAAAATATCGCCCCACACCCAGATTACAACTAATGACTCAGCGTTCGCCGGAACATCAGAACGAGAGAAAGACAGAGAGGCACAATTGTTAGAAGCCGGGATCGTGTCTTGTTTGAACATGAAACTTGCCGAGCCGAAACCCAATTTCCCACACGTCAGCTGTAAAGCACCTGAGTCAAACATGCTTTCCTTCTGCGTCTGACTAACACGGCCACTCTCTCTCTCTCACAAACGTGACTAACGCACTTTCTCACTTTCCCTAATTTCTTCCCTTCCTGTGCAGCGGGAACTACTTCACACCGTCTGAACACTTCCCCCTCCCCGTCGCTCTCTATTTCTGTCTCGGTATGTGTTCCGCTCATTCCCTAATGAAGTGTGTGAAGAGGGACCCATTAAACACGTTTTAAACCATGTTCAAACGCATTATTCATGCTGCCTGTAGGATCGCATTTGACATTTGACTGAGCATCAATTATGTTTGACAGCTCAATAAATGATACACAAAGGACTTGTTGGCGGGGCTTGCTGAGGCGAGCATTACAATTACTATTGCTCATACTTAAGGTTTAGGGTTTAATCAAAAGCTGAACTCTATGTATTAAACTTCGTAATCGTACGGCCAGTTGAGAAGAGTGACTGGATTTGTGTTTTCCGTAATGGACAAAGAAATTGGCATAGCATATCTAGAAAGCAAAAGACCTGAGGTTAGGCTTTAGGTTAATTTAGATTTTTCAATTTAGATGTTTTTATAAGAATTTTTTCACTTGAGTTTTATAAAGATTCAGCAATTCGTGTTTGATATTTATTATTTATTTCATGAACAGAATTATTTTACATTTTTACATATTTTGTAGGGGTGTGACGAGACACTTACAGTATCCCACGAGATGAGACACAGGGTTCACGAGAACGACTTTTTAAAATAAATCCTCAATGATAAAATATATTGGGAAATAAATTATTATATTCAACAGAAACATTCCAAAAATGTAGCTGCAATTTGTAATCAACTTTTTGAAATTAAACTATTTTAATGAATTACATGCAGTAATAAACAACATGTGAACACTGCAAAATATTTTGCCACAAACTGACAGGCAACTACTTACACAAAAAGTATAAACAGTATAAATAAACAACAAACAACATGAATATCCCTTTAAAAGTAGGGTAAGCAATTTTTCAAAAAAGAGTCCGGCAGAATACCAAAACAAACTTGTCTACTGCAAACGCCGCGCAGTTTAAAGGCCAAAGTATACTTCAGCCATCTGCATTACGTCATTTTTGTCATCAGGAGGGCTCTGCGTGCAGGCAATTTTTCAAGTCCGCGTACACAGCTGTACGAATGTGTGAGACGAATGCTAAAAGTATTGCGCATGTGTCGAGCTCGTCCGTTCACACTAATCCGCCACTGAGTAGAATTTGAAAGCTGTGCGGATGCGGAAAGTCTGTCTACTCCGGATAAAATAGAACACGGCAGAAGTTTCCTGTCAGAGATTTGTTGCGCTTCATCATACCACTATCACAAGGATATCCCAAAGTCACACCTCTAATATTTTGTATAGGCATCTTCAAAAAATTATCCTCTAATTTTTCCTCATATTTTCATTTTAAAAGGGGTCATCCGGTGCCACATGCACTTTTACAAGCTGAAATGTTTGGACTGAAACGTGTGTTGGGAGTGTTTATAGCTCTATAAACACTCCACCCTACAATGATAAAGATCCACAGGTAGTTTTCTTTTGATTTAATAAAAATAAGTTGCCCCTTCTGAAAACAAGCCATTCTCAAATGCATGTCGGTGTGAGGCCACTCCCACAATAGTTGATTGACAGCAGCGTGTCACACAGACTGAACTGGTGTCTTACCTCAGACCCGCCATCAGAACGAGACACAGAGACAAGCAAGACTCCTTAGAGATTGAGGTGTTTTGTTGAATGTATTAATGAAAAGAGCAGTAGTGATTTACCCTCGACATCTGAGTGACTGAAGACACGGAGGATTGGTTTAATATTTTTCCTCTATTCCAACTAAGGCTACGACAAACACAAAATTAAAATAAAATAAATCATAAATGAATCATTTAAACAAGTTCTGTGAACCATTTCATATGAATAAAATTAAACTAAATAAAATTTAAAATAAAATAGTGAATAAATAATTTTTGAAAAAATTAGGTCTGTTAATCATTTCATACTGATGAATAAAATAACAAAATAGAATAACAAAACAAGTTAAATTAAATTAAATTGTGAGTGAATAATTTAAACAAGTTCTGTCAGCCATCTGATATTGTTAAAATAAAATGAAAAAAAAAAAAATTTGATAAGATATTTGTGAATGAATCTGATTCATAACTAAATGGAAATACGGAACAAGCCCATTTATTTTTATTAAATATATATAAAAATTAAGAAAAGAAATGAGATTAAAAATCAACAAAAGAACAGAAGAATCTAAAATAAAATCCTAAATTTGCAGTTACGAGCAAAAAGAGTTTTAAATCCACGCTGTTGTCATTAATTGTAATTAATCATATTCCCCTACAAAACAGCCATCGGAAATGCTTTAGGGCCCAATGGAAGAGTCAAATTTTAAATGACATCATTCACCCATTCTAAAAAATACTAGGTTATTAGAGGAAGGGAAAAAAGCGTGTGGTGTTCGATTCGCAGGCAGTTTGCAGCTTGTCAGCAGCTCACTGGATTGAGTGCATTTTCAACAGAATCGCTGGATTGACCAATCCATCGACATCTGCAGGTAAGATGTGTTATGCCATGCTGACACAGATCAGAGATGAAAATAACAGGAAAATACTTTGATTTGCCTTCTGTTGATCATTTTGTTTAATTAATGACAAAGTGTGAGCATCTTAAGGCTGGAATACACTACACGACCAGCCCGATCTCATGGCAGTTCATACTAATTCGTACAACCTCACTCATTCTTC
The DNA here is from genome assembly GCA_032361145.1 of Enteromius fasciolatus. Classification (NCBI taxonomy): domain Eukaryota; kingdom Metazoa; phylum Chordata; class Actinopteri; order Cypriniformes; family Cyprinidae; genus Enteromius; species Enteromius fasciolatus. Next base: position 3,513,937 of record JAUMHR010000075.1, on the reverse strand, counting down.
CGATCACAACAAACTCAGGCAGAAATGTGTGCCTTGTTGCTACGAAACGCATAACAAATAAAAAAAAAATGCATTCTACAATTGGCTGAAAATATCAAACATGTTTGATATCCTCCGACTGCATGGAATCAAAGTCTGAAGCTGTTTCAAAGTCAGATTTTCTGTGGAATCTGTCCGCTTTAATCTGCAGACTGGCAGCAACTTGTTCAGACTGAAAAATCGGGGCAAAAATCGCGTAGTGCATTCCATGCTTAAGAAAGCAAACAAAACTCTAAAGGAGAAGTAGTACACCTTCACCGAGGGATGATCAGAGGTCAGTAGGTCACAAATCTGAATCAGGTTTCAACATAATGCATCTTATAAACGCTTTTGCACATGTAGGCCTTAAAACTTAACGTTGCATAACTAGCATATGAGTAAATGCAGAAAGAAATGGAGCTGAAGACTCCCAGACTGGCATTTAGTGAAAAAGGGTAAGATGGTAAAATCCTCTTTCATCACAACAGAGGGTTTACCTAGAAGCTTCCCACTGTCAGAGTGTCTATCTAGTCATTTTCTCTCTGTGTCCAGCTGTGTGCCTTCCCTCTTCAGTCAGTCCATTGTTCTTCTGCTGCAACAGGCCATTTGTTTTTCAGTCGCCTGTTGTCGTAGGAGTGAGTGCAGTGCAGTTTGGAGTGGAACAAAAGGTTACGAGAGTGCAAGCGTCATATGCGCAAGACGCCAGCTACAATTTGCCAGGTGAGAGCGTGTGTGACTTCATCAGAAATTACCCGGAGCAGACTTTATTCTCCCATCCTCCAGGAGAGGCTTGGTGCATTTTGTGAGTGCTGAGACTTTAGGACGCCAACTCCAGGCTGTATGCGTCAACGACTTGCTCATTTGCACTGATCTAATTTTCTTCTGAATATTTCACTGTCCGAAGCCTGATGCGTCACAGAAAGCTATCTGAAGAATCTAATCTGCATGATTTTTGGTTTTGATGACACAGACGCAGTTTTTTGACCAATGAAATCCAGTGACTTTCCCAATCATTCATTGATCAGTCCCAAAATTCTTACATTAATTACTCATCTTCATGTTGTTTCAAACCTGCAAGATTTTAGTTCATGACAGCACCACACATGTTTGCAAGAAGAGGAATGCACATGCATGCTTCTTGAGAATAAATGGTTAAATAAAGTCATCAAATTATGGTTGAACCGCTGATGTCAGAGATTCCAAAAGTCAGATCTCTCTGATTTCATCAGAAAATGAATTTGTGTTTGTGAAATGTTTGTGTTCTAAAGAAGAACAATAGTCTTTTGGGTTTGAAACGACATGAGGGTGAATAATTAATGACAGATATTTGATGTGGGTGAACTAACCCCTTTAAAATAAAATTAAATTAAATACATAGTAATGTAAATATTGCAATCATTTATTTCCCAGCTCTGTCAGTATAAACCATCTCCACAAAGGCTCTTTGGCCACATGCAGAATATTTGGGAGTCACTTTTCAACTCAAAATAGTTTGCAATAGTTTTGGAGTGCTTAAAGCTCACAAACACTGATTTACATGAAATCGATGGAAAAATGAATTGCTGAATGAATCGTTTGGCAGTCGATGAACATATAGGGTAAAAATAAATGCATATTATAAGACAATAAAGTGTTTTTGACCTTGCATGCATGTCAGCCTGTTCTTTGGGACTCCCAAAACCAAAATATAAACTTTTAGAACCCTTGAACCCTTGCTTGTCCCTCAAGATGCAGATGAGTTTGCTTCTTTATTGGAACAGATTTGCATAAATTAAGCATTTCATCACTTGCTCACCAATGAATCCTCTGCAGTGAATGGGTGCCGTCAGAATGAGACACTAAAAAAGCTGATAAAACATCAGAATATCATATCAAAATTCAACAACATATTTGTTAAGAGCCTTTGTCACTTAAACTGTGCTTGATCTACCCATGTTCCTCCTGATTCAGAAAGGACTATTTTTTCACTTGGCAAATTAATATGTATTATGGATAGAGGAAAAACTGTCTAAAGCTAAAATGTGTTTATTTATTACTAAAATGTAGCTTTTTTTCCACAAGAAAAAAATAGAATTAGAAAATATGAGCAGTTTGAACTCTCATTCTGACGGCACCCATTTACTGCAGAGTATCTTTTTGCTGAGCAATTGATCTAATGCTACATTTACACATCTGTTTCAATTGAGAAACAAACTCACCTAAACCTTGCATAACCTGAGAGTGGGAAAAATGTAGCAAATATTAATTTTTCAGGTAAACTATTCATTTAAAGTTTTAGGGAGGAAGTAAGATAGACACTATGAATCCACTCCAGATAATTATACTTGCTATACATACACCAAACACAGAGTCACATCTGCATTTGCGTACTTGTGTAAAGAATGCCTCTGGACTTCAAGGAGACTCAAAGTGTGTAGTGAACAGCGGAGACACCCTGCTGAACAACTATGATAAATAACATAATCAACAACAACTCACGACAAATTATAATCACTTTTGAAACTTCTTATCCAGCGTCAGGTGATTACTTTTCTCAAAAGCCAATTTGGTAATTATCTTTAATTACCGAAAGCTTGTCTTCCAGTTTCTGAGAATCAGTTGGAAATGTGCACCTCATGCCAGGATATTTGCAAATGCAAACTAATCATAATCATGTTGTAATAAACATGATTGGCATTTACAAAACAAAAAAATAGAAAGGAGATCTAAAAGACACTTTAGAGAGTAATGTGTATTACTTAAGTAGTGCGCACTGTAGCCAACTTGTTCTGGGTGCAGTGCATTGTGGGACTTAGCACAGGTGAAAGACAAAAAAAATCAGCCTGTTTGGGGTTTAGGCAGGTTGCTGTGGCAACTACGCATGGCACGGGTCTTGGCAAATGAAAGCAGCGTGAGAGAAGAGTGAAGAACGCGAGGCCTAAAGCGGGCTGGATGCTGATGACAACAACAAACGGAGAGACAGAGAACGGACGCAGTCAGGGGGAGATTATCTCGCAGCCGGGCTTGTTTGAAAACACTGCCCATGCCCCTGCGCCAAGAAACAATGCCACAACAAAGTGAAAGAATACTGTTTATTTAAAAGGGAGGGAGGACAGACTGCAGCTGACTGAAGAAGGGAATCAAAGAAGGAGGAGTGAAGCAATCAGAGGCAAAGAAGCCAATATACACACCCTCACAAACACAGCCTGAGAAACTGCTGAAGGAATAGTTCGATCAAAAAAGAAAATTCTGTTATCATTCACACACCTGTCAACATAAACCTGTATGCTACAAGGATCATGTTTTAAGGGACACTTTTTGTATTCAACGATGACACGAAATTTTTTTTTTTTTGCATGTCTAACGAACAAATATAAGATGTCTCACCTAGAATAACACATCTAACCGCACTATATTTTGTTTTATACGCACCTCTTTTATAGTGTACAGTACAGCGTTATAATATACACTTTAGCTAACTGTGAACTATTTTTGCATTAAAGAGCTACATGAAGCAGCTTTTCTTTTGTTTTTTTTTCACTAATTTATTCCAAAGGCTGAAACTCAAATTTGACCTACCTATGACCTGCAAAAAATCTTTTTAGCAATGTATTGTATGTTCATTATAGAAAGTTTGAAGTTTTCATTACATTCCCATGCCTGCCCTTTAAAGCTTCATGATATTTACAGATTCCCCATTATTGTGGAAAATGTGTATTTTTAAAGTGTATGTGTGCATTGCGTCAGCAAAAGAAGCATTCGTCATGTAACCCGAAATTTGGCAAATGCGGCATGTGAAACATTCACAAATGTTCAAATTATATTTGCGATGAAAATCAGCAGGGTAAAAGTAACCAAAAACATAAAATTACTGTTAAATGACTGTAAACTACTGCAATTTATTTAGAAAAAATTTTTTATTTGCCCTTACTGTATAAGGACCTCTTTTAATGATTTGAATTCTCACTAATTTATTATTTCATTTTTTTAACCTATTTAATTAAAAAAGAATTGAAGAAACAGACTAATTTACTAAAAAAAAAAAAAAAACCTGCAAACAAATTTAGCACACACATTTTAGCAGCATTTAGCCAAATACTTTTAAAGAATGTATCATGTTCATTATAAAAAGTTATATGACTTTTCCATTCCTTGAAAAAAACCAAAAAAACAATTACCTTATAATTCCATTATGTTTCTAGATTTACCAACAGTCTCGCGACCAGTTTGTATTGTATTTGTATTTTACGAGTTTGCAAATTCGTGCTCATTCGTACAAATTTCGTACGTTCATACGATTTGCTTAACCCCAGTGAAGGGTAATTTTAGGGGCGGGGTTAGGTGTAAGTCATTCGTACAAATTCATATGAATAAAATATGTACGAATTGCCATGAGATCGGACTCGATCTACCATGATTACAGAAACTGCGTTAAGTGTACGTGTGAATTAAGTAAGCAAAGAGAAAATAGACAGTTTGCAAATACGGCAAGTGGAATATTTAAATCATATTTCCAAAGTAATTGCAACTGGCAAGACAAAATGAACCAAAAACATAAAGTTACCTAACAAATGTAAATGTTTTTATTTGGCTACTAAATTTCTTAAAGACTGCGTAATTACATATTGTGAGTCAGTTTAGATTCCAACTACAGATTTCTTTGCATTATCACATGCATTGCACGGTATTTTTTTTCCATTTAATGTTTGCATGTGTACCAAACACTCCCCGTGTCAGTTACTGGACAGATGAACAGATCCACTGGTTGAGCAAGTGCTGCTGCATTGGCTTGGTAAGGACCTTTGTTCTTACCCATGTGCAAAAATGACTACAAAGTGTGTGAGGTAAACATGTACACATTGGTTTGGGTGTATACAGAATGACACAGTGGAACAGAGTTTCTTGGCGAACATACCACGTGACCCTCGAGAGAACTGAAAATCAGAGAGAGAGAGAGAGAGAGAGAGAGGGCGGGCAGTACATACAGCATAAACAGATTGTCATGGCCACAGAACAGCAGTGTGTGCAGTGACTGAGGCCGCAGTCCCTCAGTGAGCTCTGCGGTCTCTTTCTATATTTCATGCTCTCTCTGTAAAGACAGGGAAGAGCTCGGCTCACTTCGCGCGAGGGTCAAGGGTTGTATCTTTTCCAACACACTCTGGGCCATCAGCCAACTAGAGCAAGGAAAAAAAGAGCAAATTGCAGCGGCAGCACAAACAGACAGGAGATGGTGAGATGGAGAGAGAGACATGGAGGTACGGTCTCTGTTTTGTAGATCTAGTGTTCAGCAGGAAAAAAAAGAGAGAGAGATGTAGGAAAATGAGACAAGCAAGTGAAAACTAGATTTGTTCATCTTCTGAAGAAAATGTTTGCCTGTGCAAAGGTCGCTGCCACAGTGGGGGTCAAAAAAACTAGCTGCCAAGTTTGTATGATATTCTGGTATAGATGCTAAATATGCTTTGAAAGTTGTTTGTTTCAATCACCGAAAAAAAAAGAAAAAGAAAAAGCAACAGTTACTGGGTCAATAACACAAAGAAAGAAAGAAGTCTTGAAGAAAAAGATTTCTAGCAAATATGTGTATTTTTCAGATGTCTTTCTACATAACACAACATTTTACAACATGAAAGGGCAAATTATCTGATATTTTAGGAGATAGCAGTGGTCCATGATATATTGTCCTGTTTTGAAAAATATTTGTCATATTTTAACTAGCTTTAGGATTAATCGGGATTAATCGCATCAAAAATAAATGTTTTTGTTTACATAATAAACATACACCGTGTGCACACATATATTATGTATATATAAATACACACACATGCATATATTTAAGAAAAATGTTATGCTTATACAGTATATTAATTTTATTTATTTATATATATATATATATATATATACACACACACAAATATAATATAATAATATAAATATATATATATATATATATATATATATTTTTTCAAAATATATGCAGTATGTGTGTATATATAGATAAATACATACAATACGCACACATATTATGTAAACAAAAACCTTTATTTTGGACGTGCTTTATCGTGATTAATCGTTTGACAGCACTAATTTTACTTTTTGTAAAGAAATTCTTAAGACTTTTTCATTCATTAAGCTTTCAAACAAAACAGTATATCAGCCATTAAAAAGAGGTATTCAAGTCACTGAGAGTGTAGTTTTAATGCATTTTTAAATACAAATGAACAGATCCCAAGAGAAAGAGCGTCATGTCACAGACCCAATATCAACAAATCTCTTCAATCTAACACCCTCCATCCATTTCTTTATTTATTTTTTCACTATTATCTTTATTTTGTGATTGACAAGCTGTTTCCACACGATTACAATAAATTTGATATTTGAGTTGGCCGGATGTTTAATTTGAAATTAATGTTTAACCCCTGCAGAATTCCAGGTCTTTGTAAACCAACATTAACACCACGAGTACCAACACTCATCATTACAGGCGAAAGAATACAGTCATTTTCTCTTATGAGAGAAAGTGCGCTTCATCACTGGTGCATAAAGCTAAATATTTAAGTTTTAAATTAAGCCAGTATACACACACTCTGCCAACCAGCCAATTGCAGCGTTGGAGGAACAAACTCAACAGGAATCTTGTACACACACACAGTAATTTCCATTCCACCTTAAATGTAGGGCAAAGTTCTAGCTTGATCCAGCCAAAGAGTTTGCACTAAAGGAAAAAAAGGGCTTGTTGTGTTGACTGTGGAGTGTTCTGAGCCTCACAGCTGGGTGCTGTTGTTTTCGACGTGCTGAAAGCTTCTCGATATCACATTATTCTTTCATAGCTCACCTTAGCACCGCGACTTGTAACTCATCTGGAAGCTCAGATCACCTGACCAGATAAGAAACACTTTGTTCCAAACACTGGAGCTTACTGTCCTTCCAACGCACTGCAAACGGCCTTTAATAGACTCAAAACACAGATCTACAATTGATTAAACATTTCACCGTCCTCCAAAACATTCTTTGTTTTGTTGTTTTTTGACCAGGTGTAGTGGTGCATTCATGGTTATATGACATAACGCAGACCTGCGGTGGTTCTTGCTTTTAATAAACCTGATGTAAATATACCTTCCCTGGACACCTGTCTGTGTCCCTGAGAGGATGCACTACTCCTCAAACAACATGAAAGCAGATGGTAGCACAGGGACTAACGCTGTCCCTTAGCAGAGGTGATCTGAAGTGTGGCATCACGCAGTCTCAGGTGAGAGGCCATATGTTAGGCTGCGAATTGTTTGCAAAGGCCAGCATGAAAAGGTCCGCTTTGGTTCTGCGGCGGAGGAAACGAAGTGGTATTAGAATAGGGCATGGGTCAGCAACCTTACACTGCATCTAAATGAGACATGTGCAGACATAGCAACGTGTCAAAACTTGGTTGTTCATTATAATCGATGGAGCTGGACTTCAGCCAATTCATGGATGGACACCCAGTCTCTATTTTCAATATACTTCAACTTTTTCAAGATATTTTATTTTTAATTTTTGTAAAAAAAAAAAATACAATATTATATTATATTATATTACATTATATATTTTTTTATTAAATTATTGAACAGATCATATTTTAAGTCTTCTAAATTCATTTTTAGCTAAGATTTTTATGCTAACCAGTTGAAGGATAATTTTTATAAAAAAAAAAAAATATATATATATATATATATATATATATTTAAAAAAAAATGGGTTGTATTGCTA
>JAUMHR010000075.1:3493393-3506106 GCA_032361145.1 Enteromius fasciolatus | reverse complement strand
TGGGATGGCACTTCAGTTCATAGAATGAGTAAAGGCAGGTGAGCGAATACTTTTGGTAATATAGTGTATATGTGCATTTATTCAGTCGTAGGACGTCTTTACTACCACATCAAATGGGAGACATTTCATACATGCACAAAGATACCAGAACACGCTGTAGGCTGTATCCTTTCATTCCAAAGCTCGAAATAAGCTACATGCATGCAACGTTGTGGTCAGTTAAGTCATAAAGCTTCCAAAAAGACGATTAAAGCAGCCTTAAAACTGTGTGAGCATGTAATATATTTTATATGGGTCATATTTAAGAACACGTGTTTGATATGTTCCGCAGCAGCCCAGCGCAGTCTCGCTCATCTAACACGCCTGACCTGAAGAGGGTCAGAAAAGGTAAAAAGAGTTTTTGTGCCAGAACTGCGTCACATTCAGCAGCAGCAGCTCTTAAAGAAATAACAGCCAAAAACCTAATAACCAGCTGCTGTGATAAAAGGGGATAGCTTTATGAGTCATGTATATTTAATTTAGAATGTGCCTGATCACTTCAATTTCTGTATATTTCTGCACAAGTAAATATAACATATTATAATAGGTTATGGGGTTATGTAAAGATTGTTTTAAGTTCACTTAAATTAAAAGTTCTTTTTTTTTTTTAAGTCTAAGTGTTAAAATTGATAGCTCTCGATTACGGTATACTGTAATGTTGAACACACCATGCTGACAGCATGGCTTGCGACAGGCCGACGGTGAGTGACAGCCAGGCTAGTTGTTTGGTGCGTTCCATTCGTAGGCTCTCGTCGCCTCTTGTTGGGCTCATATTGGCCTAATTTAGTATGTAGAATCGGTGTCGGGGACGTCTGCAAAAAGTGAGAATTCTGATTGGATGCCTAGTGGCAGTGCCAGAGAATTAAAGCGAAAGTGATGAAAACAAGTAATAAATTAAGGCGGCACAAACATAAGACTGTTCAAATGTTACGTGAACAGTCATAACAACGTGAGCCACATGAAATGAAGAAAGTTATCAACAGATATTCAAAAGTGCTGCTTTATTTAAGTTTCTTATATCTGAATTTCTCTTATATATCTTTGTTCTGGTTTCTCCGTTGGAATTATGAATATTTACTGTTGATAGCTGCTGATATAGACAACTAACTCATCTCACGCAGGCGCAGACCGCACGTGTTAAGTTTGCTGTCGGCTGTGCGTTGTGTTAGAGCGCAGCTTTTTTTTGTCCAGCGCGAGACGATAACATCGCCGGCTTGTCAATAATCTATCGTGGGAGGTGCAGAAAAGACAGAAATCTCAGAACTTCCACGCATACTTCTGACACAAATTTAGGAAAAAATTAATGAACTAAATCTGAACATTTTGCATCCAATGACCCCTTTAAACAGATAATTCACCCAAAAACTTTTACTGTAAAAATTTGTATTTATTTATCCCCAATATGAATTTGTTTGTAAATAAAATTTAGAATTATATCACTTGTTTAACAACAGATCCTCTGCAGCGAATGGGTGCCATCAGAGTCCAAACAGCTGATAAAACATCTCAATAATCTACAAGTAATCCACACAACACCAGTTCATCATCAGTTAATGATATTTTGTCAAGTGAAAGGCTGCATGCTTTGAAGCAAAAATGTGGATCCATTACATTGCGTTCTCCAGTGAAAGTTTTGTCTTGACTGAATAAAGAGAGAAACATGCATAGATCAAGTCCAAAACCATTTTAAACTAATATGTTGTATATACTTTTTATCAGCTATTTGGACTCATTATGAAGGCACCCAATCACTGCAGAGGATTCATCAGTAAGCAAGTGATATAACGCCACATTTCTCCAAATCTGTTCTGATGAAGAAACATGCTACGTCTCGGATGGTCTGAGGGTAAGTAAAGTTCTTCCAAACACAACTGAATGTGTTTTTACTGGAACCTATTTCCTGTCCATTCATTGAAACTTCATCCAATTCAAAGTTCATAAAGAAAATCCATACAGACTTAGAAGATTAATCCACCGGCTCATTCATTAACATTAAACAATACACATTCAGCGAGCTCATAAAACACGGTAAACAAGCAGTGTTTCCTTAACGCACCACTGAACAATCAAGTCTCTGACAACAGGTCGGTTTGGTTGCATGTATGCAGCACATGGAAATCATACTATTAACACTCACCTATCAAAATATTCTATATATGAGTTACATTTTATAAGTCAATGATGTGCCTCTATATACATACAATATATATACACACACACATACATAATATATATATATAAGTAAAAAAAAGTTATTTATATATAAAACTATATTAAATATAAATTATAATGTTTTACAAAATGGTTGAGTGACTGACCTTTCTGAAATAGTATGTCGTATGAGTATCGAAGGCATTTCCAAATGTGTCATACTAGTGAAGTCAGATTTATAATGTCTCCCCACCTACTTTTTGGGTAGTTCTGATGTCCCTGTCTAGTGTTTGTGGCGCTCAGTTAGCATCCAGCTTGTGTCAGTCAGTGATCTCACTTCCCCCGTCGTTTCCCCATTCATCTCTCACTGTCTCTATAAAATGTAGTCAATGGGAATCTCAAAAATGCAAGCGCTTCATCAGATAAATGTTCCTTCTGGCTTAAATGTGACATCACAAAGTAGTCTAGTCTACTTCCTCAAAGCAGTTGTTTATCCTGTACTGTACTGAAGCAGAACTGAATTGTAGGTTTGAACTTGAGGTCAGCTCAGGTCATTCTAACCACACTCAGTTCCTCAGCAAACTAACAAGTGTCCAGGAAGAAAGTTTTTCTGTAACACACAAACCAGCGCATGAAGCCTTTTGAATTTACACAAGCTTCTTAGAGAACTTATATGTGTTTATATATGTACAGTAGTCAACATTTGAAGTGGATTAAAAAGTTGATCAAAGTCATTCCAAGCCAAGAACAGCTATTGTTTTGCTTTTTGGTTAACTTTTTTGAAAGCTTTTGATACAAATGTTGACTAGTGTATATGTATGACGATAATTAATTGTATCCTTACATACGTGAAGACAACTATGAATATGGATTTACTAGGTCGATTCCTCTGGAAAATATGTACACGCTTGACTCTGTGCTGCTATCAAAACACTGCTCTGTTTATTTAAGAATCCCAACAAGCCTGACACAGCAACATTGGCTGCATCAATGGTGTGGGTCTGAGTGGACTATCTGCTTGTTCAACCAATGAAAGATGGAGAGAGTGTTCAGAAACCAGTTTTGCAGAGACTTTTTAGATTGGCTGTACAGGAAAGGTCATGTGAATAGCCCTTATATAGAAAAGATTTGGGCACGTATTATGCTAATTAAGTAGCTATACACACACTCCCACTTTAAAGGTGATCTACGCGATGTTGCAGGATTTTAGCTCGATTTCATTTTTATCTCAAACCGTATGCATCACCCCTTGATCGTCTTGCTGTCTGCCCTCTGAATACACTGGAAAAAACCCGGTCTCGAAAGACAACACAGAGGCTGCAATACCGAAACAAACACTATGGGCACAGGAAGTTCATCACAACAAAAACAAACTCCGGCCAACCAATCGGCAAGAAGAGGTGGGGATAAAAGTTAAACCCCACCTCTTCTTGCCGATTGGTTGGCCGAAGTTTGTCTGCGCGCATTATCCCCAGATTTGAAAGCTTTTAATGAGAGTAGAAATACATACACACCTGTGGTGAATTCACCAGAAAGTTTGCATGAGAAACCTGACATCTTGCATAAAGTCAACAACATACTGTACAAGAGTGTCCACAATAAATAAACAAATCGTCTGCCAAACCCTTAAAACATACTGCTGCATTCATATATAAAGCCCTACATACTAATCCTAAAAATGTTATGCGCAGTAACCAGAAATTAATTAATGAATAAATAAAATACTATACTAGTCTGTAAATATAATTCGAGTATATTATTGGCCAAATTTGTATCAAATATATTACTGTTTTTCACAACATTACATTTTACAATTAAATTCCACCAGCTTAAATGTGCACCTCCTTAACAGATGTCCTCTCTATATTATTGCCTGATTTATATATCGTAATATATTTCTAAGAAATAATGAATGCATCTATGACGATAACAATAAGGTGTTCTTTCAAGAATTTTTTTTATTATTATGACATCAGGATTGTCGTACAACCCTGACTGGTTCTCAAAAATGATCAAAATTGAGTTTAAATGAAGTGTATTCGAGTCACTGCATTTTTGCAGAATAAATGAGATGTAATTGGTGCCATGAAACTGTAGAATTATTTGTAAATGCGGACAGACATCTTGTCTCAAAGCAAAATTATGTCGGGGTAAACACCCACCAATGCACTATAATGTCTGTACAGTACTGTCCCTCCAGCGGGACTATGCAAAGGCTACAGGATGAAGGGTCAGACATGGGTAGGCGAATTTCCTAAACAAAACCAGCCCATTCGGCATTCACAGATGATGCACCATCACCTCAATTCGAGCTTGACGTCACATTTCCCTCATCTCTGTGACGTTACAACTGGAGCTATAACACTATAGATTATCTAGATCATTTTAAAGCCGGATCCCTCGAGCGGATCGCTCTAAAACACTCGCTGATGTCTACGAGGTGTTGAGCCAATGTGGGGCAGAGCACGCTGTGAGCCTTGAGCCTCAAAGACAATTCAGATCAAGTTGCAAACTCGGTGAGCTTCTAAAAATAGCGTGGTAGGATATCACGCTCACAGCACTAGCTAATGGCCTGTGTGGCCAGTGGGCTAAAGAGCAGCCAAACACTGCCAGAATACACTTCACACATTCTCTCTCTCCACTCACACTGCTGACTGCTACTGACGGTCTGTCTGGTTCTTATGATGGAGGAAAAATTGGGAAAAGACGCGTTTAATTTAAACAGACCTCTGTGCCAAAACTATCAGGAGAAACCACAAGATTATCAGCTCTGACTGATCTGGGGTCAGCTCATAGTATCACTATCTCTGCCTCTATCACACACACCACTAACTTAATCAGCTTGCGTCACTGAGGCCCTGGAGATCTGACAGGAAAAAGAGAATTAGGGGAACATGGGTAGTACCCTTTAGTGAGGGGTTTGAATGGGACGCACACGTTTTTTCAAATATAAAATAATAATGAAAGCTATTTTATTTCTTAATAAACACTCCTGATTCAGAGGCACATATTATTTAAAATGTAAAAATAATCAAAAAAAATCATTGTGCTCTGCCTTTGAAGCTACAGTACTAACGTATTTGTGTGATGTCATCAAGCCCCCCACTTTCACAATCCAATCAATTCACGATAGATTAAATCAAGACTTACAGTGCACTTTTCTCACCAAATAACACATTTTCATTGAATGTTTCAAGCCAAAAATGTATATCCAGTGATCACTTGCTCATCCAATCCTGTCTCTTTTCTAAAGTAAAAAAGCTCCATGAAGAACTTTTAACAGCCATGGAATCTTTTCATTGCACAAAAGGTTATTTTGATTATTAAAAAGTTCTTCATACTAAGAAACAAATGACCATGACCATTAGTCGTCAAGCTAAGTCATGCCAACATCAAAAAAGATCTGATAATATACCGAGATGAATTATGCTATAGTGATGCCAAAAAAACACTTGTCCAGACATAACTTTCTATATTTAGCATGGACTGAAAGAGTGCTAGACTTGGGGTTTTTTTTTTTTTTTTTTACAAATTGTATTCAACACCATTACAACTACACTTCACTAAATCATTCTGCAGCTTCTGAAAATGACAGATTTTCTTCTATGAAACACGTCCTCCCCACTCTTTTCAGTATGTTCAGTGTGAACCAGTATTTAGGTGGTCAAGAACCAAATATACTTAAAAACAAAAGTGCAGTATATACTATATAGCGGTCCATACAACTAGGCCTTCTGAAACCACATATGACAGCTAACGAAACAAATATGTAGTCATTAACAATCTGTCCAGACTCTCCATGTTCACCAAAGTCCACTAGAGAAAATGATGAATGAAATCACCATCTCAATCATTCTGTTGATCCATTTAATGAAACCAGTTTGAATGATTCGTTCAATAATTTGACTAACATGGTTCTTGATTTCAGCTCACTGACTCAATGGCCCAATCAAAGCGGCTAACAGCTCATTGGAGTTCAATTTCAGTCTGCTCCTCACACAAAGCTGTAATATGGCTTTGGAATATCATATGAATCACTTCTATGAAACTTTGGCCTCCTTTTTGAAGCTTGAAAGTGAATCCCCATTCATAGTAACTGCACGAAAAAGAGCGACCTGTACATTCCTCGAAAATTCTCCTTCTCTGTTCTATGTAAGAAAGCAAGCACAGGTTACAGGTTTCGAACATGATAAGTAAACGAACTTCGCATAAGAACATATTCCATTAATGTTTGACAAAAGGACATGTCTACATATTCTTAATTCTGTAGTGTCATTGACAACATGCCAAACACACTTCCTGTATTACAAACTGTGCTTGTGCTGTCATTGTTTACAGTAAATGCCTCTCGGATTTATGTTTTTGTGTGTGTGTGTGTGTGTGTGTGTGTGTGATGCAAGGACATTCAAACATTCAAGCGTTTTGAATGTGTGCACAACACTCATTTGCACAATATTCAAAATTCAAAGACAAACTAATGTCCTGTATGCGTGCCCTGTCAGCTGCAGCACACTTCTGTAAAAAAAAAACAATCTTTAATGCTGACTGTATTAGTAGAAGCAAGGGCTTTTTTCCATTGACTTCATGAACGTGATGGTGAGCAGCGGCCACATTCACCGTCACATTCTTCAAGTGCCTGCCTCTTTCTGCCAATCAGTCGCGACATTGTAACTGCCTAGCTCGTTTCCCTCAACCCAGACCTTCAAACGACAACCAAAAACGCCCTAACTCACTCTTAAGCAGCAGCTACAAGTCTTTCCTGGCTTGTTTACGGTCACATGGAGACGGGCCCGACGTTACTCCGAGCCTATCGTCAGCTCATTAGCATCCATTGCATTGAAGAGAGGCAGCTAGCAGGCGAGGCTAACTCCAGGATCCCCTACAGCTGCTGCTGTGACTGCGAGTTCAGCGACGGAGCGCTGCGCTACAGACGCGCCGCGATAACATGCAGCCAAATGACAGTTTGATGCTTCGCCGTTTAGTACGCGCCGCGCTGTCACGGCGTTCTGCGCCGAGCTTGTGTGGGTGCGTGAGCGCGGAGCTTGCCTACCCCATTCCGCCGTGCGTCTGCGAGCGGAGGCCGATGTCAAGAGTGACGGCCAGCCGACATCACCCGAAGTGTCCGCCGCCACTGCGCAAGATCCTCCTCGGCTCGGTGTTAAGCGACCGACGCGATGCCCCGAAGGAAAGCCCGCTGGTTAAATATTAGATGCTTCAAAATGTTGTTTGGCTTGGGCTCCGAGCGGAAGACGAATCCCGGGGAAGACGGCAGATCATGACTCCGCTGTTGGAGACGCTGTCTGCATATTCCAGCCCGTAGTGTAGAGGTAGCAGAAGGCGCTCAGACAGACAGCAGCTCTGGCGCTCATTACTCAACTCACTGTACACACATATGAGTGACACGCACGCTCGCTCGCTCGCTCTCTCACTCACCCAGAGCTATATCAGGACTGTTTCCTGCTGTTTCAATGAGCTCCTCTCATATTAGATCATAAGCATACACCATCATCTAATTAGCACACATTTTTACATTAAGATAATCAATATTATTCACACCACATAAAATTTTACAAATAATATATATAATTTTCTATATATATAATTTTAATAAGTAATGACATATAATGTCTGTATCCGGTGACATAATAAATACGGATCAAAACATTTTGTTTTGTTCTGTATTTATTAATACTATATTATTTTTGATTTAGTTTGCGTGTGTGTGTGTGTGTGTGTGTGTGTGTGTGTGTGTATATATATATATATATATATATATATATATGCTCATATAAAAAAGAATTAAAAAATCTTTTCACAATAAAAAATTAATTAATTTATTAAATTAATTTACAAATGATCAAATTAAAAGAAAAATAAGATTTAATGTGGCAGTGTTTATCCCATTGTAAATGTGGTAAACAAATTATTATTATATTATTGTTATATGATCTCACTTAAGCTCATGTATTGTTTCGTCTGTCACTACAACAATTTGCCAGTCACACCTTTTAAGTTGTGGTAATCATTTAAAGACTTCTTCTATTAAAAGAATGTTTTTATTCTAGAATAACACAGGAGCCACTCATGACTAGGCATGATTAGAATATGCTTCTTTATTGGTTCACTAAAACCGAGGAACACAGTTATGCAATTGTGGTTGGGTGAATGAAGCTCGCGTTTGCTTTGTCTGAGGCATCAGACACATAACCTGACCTGACAACAGAGGTATCAGATGTATCAGCCCTTTTAGATGATTCCTTACCTGGCATATGCCAAGATCAGCGCTCTCTCTCCGGGAGGCATGATACCCTCTGATACATTTGGACCCTCGACGCTGGGTGTTCAGCCATCATTTCACAGGTGAGCACTCCCTCTGGTGGTGCAGGAAACTGTTAAAGTCCAAAAAGTGCCTTTAGTGAAGCCCTGATGAATTTAGTATTTTACCGTTAGGCTGTCAAAGCAGACAAATCTTCCAAAACAAAACTATGATTATGTAAATGTGCGTTCCAAAGTGAATTAACCATAGTTTCATATCCGACAGGCTTGCACTAAATGCACCAAAAGTTGCACCACAGAGAAATCAACCCTTCTCTAAACTGAAGTGCAAGCTAATCTAATTGTGCGCATACAAATAGCTCCTTTATGAGCTGGTTGTGTTTATATTTTTTTACCCCGAGGAAACATGCATTATAATCATGTATACATGATGAAACCTAGAGAAATTCAGGATTCTAATTATGCTGTTTATGTAGTAAACACTGCTGAATGGACAGTGAGGTTTATATATATATTGCACTGGCTAAAGTGTATTCCTGAAAAGAACTGGGCTCTTTCTCTTTGTCTCCCAAATCTGGTGTTGTATTACACTATCAAGTGCCAAGCCTTGAGGAAAAAGTGAGAAAGAGAGAGATGAATGAAATATACCAAAAAAGACATTAAGAATCTATGTAGAGACACAAACTTGTGTAAAAATCGTTCTCATGGTCATTTTGGCATCCGGTAGACCCTAAGGCCATTCTACTTGCTTGAAACACACTTTAAAATGCTAGTCCACCCAAAAATTTAAATTCTGTCATCATTTATTCAACCTTATGCAAACCTGTATGAATTATTCTATTCTAACATAAGAATTTATTTTTTTTAAAAAGTCTTGGTATTCAAGCCGCTAAACAATATTGGTTCCCTTTTAATTCTATTGTATTTTTCCCGTTGACCTTTGGAAGTCAATAAGAAAAATACACTGGAATCTTTTTTGTTCCATCATTGTCCATCGTTTTCAGGCTTTGAATGACATTAGGTTGAGTAAATGATGATTTTGCTTTGTATATAAATATATATATATATATATATATTATATTATATACATTATAATATTTTTTGCTTTATGGTTAAATTACCCTCATATTGTCCCAAACTTGAATTAAGTTGTAACTCGTGCATATGATACAATTACTTTTTTGTGCAATCAATTGTTTTTTCTGTGCAAGTTTGGAATAGTATTAAGGTGAGGAAAATTATAAGACTAAGGAAAATTGTAGTTGTGGCCCAAGTGGCATACTGTACACTATGCAATATGATGTACTCAACCGTCTACTGAATTAATATTAGAACGTTTAGAAGGAAAGCTGTGACCGTTGAGTGATAATAGTGAGTGAAATATTGATTTAATTCAAAATAATTGTAATATGTGAGAAGAATGAGACCACAGTGTGTTACCAGAGACACAAAACTAGATGTGTAGGAAATTGGTTGCTTGGGACAACGGTCAATTAAATAGTTTAGCAGCCGTTACACACAAATATTTGACCACAGAAGGCATGATTGGCCAATCAGAATCAAGTTCTCCAAGAGAGCCAAGCAATGACGTTAGATAAACATGGTCGCATTTCTGGAAAATGCATGGAAGCACATTAATAAAATGTTTAGAAGGGGAAGAGGTTCGTTTTAAAATGGCTTCACTAGGTCTCCGGAACAGTAACAGAACATTGTTTTAATCCTGAATAATAAGTGGTTTATCCACCCGTTCCCAATGAATGTGATGATTAATATCATTCACGCGGTTATTTAATTATACTGTCAGTATAAAATGATTGTGGGTCTGCAAGCATCAGAGACCAGACATCCTTTTGAAACAGAGACAGAGAGACGCCCAAATCATTTCCTCCTGGCGCTGATCATTTAACACACAGAGAGCGTGATGTGTGTTAATACAGACGTTTGGGATGCGTCTCCCTCCTGCCCATCTCGCTTCTTCACTGTTACCGTCAGCCGCTGCATGCCACGACAGCAACCGCATCAATTAGGCAAGGAAATGAGAGTTAGACGCAAGAACCAAACAGAATATAAAGAGAACGAAAATGAGACAGAAGAGGAAGGTCAAGAGTAAAGGAGGAGAGCGAAACAGTGGGAAATGAAAGATCCTGAGGAGGAGAAAGGGGGAGAAAGAGTGCGAAAGCAGTGTTGTCATGGAAACTGGCAAGGATCTGAAAACCAAAACAAGAATGTAAATTGGTTTACCCTCCGCGAGTCTGATGGAATTGGATAACAAGAGGAGAGGAAAAGAGTGAGGGAATGATAAAAAAGGAAGAGCGATGTATGATTGAGGCAGAAAGGAAACGGTTCTGACTGTCAAAGTCACGTATTAATCAGATCAACCTAAAATAATCAAACCTGCACAACACAAGTCACCAATATATCAAATAGCTTAGGAGAATAGCTGGTGCAGCAGGAGCAATTGGACGAAAGAGCATCTAATAATGCAGTGACTTAAGTAATTACCAAGTGCTTTTAATTAGCCTTGGGAGGAGCTGAGGTGGGTTAAAGAGAAGCTTGTGTGTGCGAGTAACTGTGTTTCTTTGTTGCCTTGTTTGTCTTTCACGAGTTTAATTTAGCTTGTTAGTGGTGGGGAGTTCTCTGGAGACTTGGAGCTTCCCCCACATCAGTGTTTTATAGAAAAATGAAATAACTCCATCACACACAGCCACCGGCGGGAAGAGAGAGAGCAGGTTGGACGAGTCCCAACGGGAAACTGAAGATATTAAGCAGACATTCTGAAAGTAGTTACAGACTAATATTTTGCCGTCTACATTATGTGCATCAGTGTATTTTTTAGTATTACTCAAAACCGGCACAGGCAAGATATGGAGGATGATAAGGTACTTTTTTTTTTCAAAGATATCACTTTGGTTATTCTTTCTAGGTTTCACTCAAATTGTATTAGCATGCAAATTACCAAGTCATTCTTATATGAGAAATGTCAAAATGTGGTATCATAACTCAAAACAATATATGCAGTCCATTTTACTACCATAATATGACATATAGGCCTATCTGTCTAAAACAGGGTGTTCAAACTGTAGGGCTGGATGCTGGAGAGAGTACTTCTGCTTTGACTAAAGCACTTAGCATATAAATATATCAGAAAGCACAAGCAAACTCTTGTCCGGTTTCTGCACTATTTCTCTCCGGAAGTTACCGATAAGTGCTTATTTAAGCTTGCAAGTATCTCTTAACCCCCTTTTATAAGTGGACTGCATCTATTGTTGCTGTGTCTCCAAGAGTTGTTGTTGCTCTCTCCCCAGCTCTGTAACATAAAAAGCTAGCGGCGTTGTCGGCCGACAGTGCTGTTGCTTCACATCACCTGTGATTGGGCTAAAATGTAGCAGCAAAGACGGCAGGCAATGACTAAATATGTTCTGATATATAGATACCAACCTGTCTATACCAACAGGTCATTTGCATAATTTAAAGAAATATTTCTTGAAATGTTTTTCTTTTTTCAGGCAAACACAGTCGAAGTTATGTTAAATAATAAATGGCTCTTTCTAGCTTTGTAACGGTAGAGAATGGGACCTGAGATTTCGAAGCTCCAAAAAATGCATCCATCTATCAATATCAACTCTAGTGGGTTAATGAATGTCTTCAGAAGAGAAGCAATGTTTTATGTAAGAAAAATATCCATATTTAAACCTTTTTAAACTATTTTCACTGGCTTCCATCAGTGCTGTATGAATGTTCACAAGAGAGTCAATGACGTGTGAAATGGGATTTAGGCATATGGGAAGCTAGGGCGAGAATAGACAGATACTAATGCAAATGCAAAACATTTTTTTTCCCCAACTTTCCCAAGAGAGGGTGTCAGTCCTGACCTTAGCCACTACACTAATGTCCTAAATCATAAGTACCTAGATCAGGGTTGTCAATTGCAGGAGGGCCGGAGCCTTGCAGCGTTTAGATGCAACCGTAATACAACACATCTGATCCGAGTCCTTCAGTTTTAATTGAACACTGCATGGTATGTGTGTTGGAGCAGGGTTGGAACTAAACTCTGCAGGCCGAAGGCCCACCAAGAACTGACTTGACACCCCTGACCTAGATGTTGGCAAGAAACACAGTAGTCTGTCTAAATGTCTTGATTAGCTGGTTCAGTTGTGTTAAATATGGTTGGAGCCAAACCCTGTAGGTGAGTGGACCTCTTGCAACAGCTTTGGACACTCGCCCTAAAGTATGTATAAAAAACTGAA
>JAUMHR010000075.1:3467409-3493293 GCA_032361145.1 Enteromius fasciolatus | reverse complement strand
AATTCTGTCATTAATTACAAGAATAACTAAGGTCTTACGGATTTGGAATGACATGAGGGTATCATGTAGGGCTGCCCTCGACTAAAGATATTTCTGGTCAACTAGTAGTTATTCATTTGAAGCATTAGTTGACTAATCATACGTTTATTGATAAAACATTGAAATAATAATAATGAGTACATCTCTAGTAAGCACTCAAGTGCACTCATAAGGCTTGCCACAGCACACCTGATGAAGAAATTATCAGAATATGTCAAGGAAAAACAGTAAGGAGGCTGTACTAAAATGTTAGTAATTTCATAAACTGGTGTTTTCTATGTTTTTTTGGCTTGATGAAGTGGTGACACTGACTCGTCATCCCTGCAGTAGTGGATGTGCCTGTAGGGTATCCATGTTTCATATGGATTGCATAATCTAAGAATATTTGTTTTCCATTTTAATTGGTTTATTGATTTACTGGTTTACGTATATAGTTTTGTGCTTATGTTCACAGAGACCAAGACGGCAGAATGTGTATTGTGTTTGCTTTCAGTATTTTACAAAAGCACAACGTTTTGTTGTTATTATGAGAACACACAAGTCTTTACATATTTGAAAGACACATTATTCTTATCTACATTGACCAAAAATGGTATTTTTAGAGCAAGTGACCGCACCAGCGCCTGCATCCATCACACAGTGAGCGCACTACAATGATCCTGGATCAACATTACTGTCCAAAAATATAGATTTATCTCAATCCCTACCCCTAAACCTACCCCTACCAAAATATATGCATAAAATCAGCGGGAAGTGATAGCTGATTAACAAGGGTATAGAAGCATCTCTGATAATAACCCTAAAGCAGAAACTTCCTGAAAAATGACCCCTCAATTCTGATGCAGCCGATGTTGATCCAGGAACATCTTGTACTTGGTGAAATCACACTAACTGTATTGACACATATACTGTACCAGACATTAACAATCTGTCCATCACAGACTCTGACTAATAAACGAATACAATTTTGATCGACCAATGCTCTCCTGGTCGACTAATGGTTAGTCAAATATTAGGGGCCAGCCCTAGTGTCATTTTTTTTCAAATCCTTAAGTCCTTCATTCATCTTTGGAACACAGATGAAGATATTCTTGAGGAACTCTTAGAGCTTTCTGACCCTGCACAGACAAAAACACAACTACCATGTTAAAGGCCCAGAAAGGTAGTAAGGACATTGTTAAAATAGTCCATGTGACAGTGGTTCAACATTAATTTTATGAATCTACGAAAATAATTTTTGTTCGCAAAGAAAAAGAAGGACTTTCTTATGCTTGTAAACAGGGCACAGTAAACCTGGGTTGTACGTCAACAATGTTTTACAGTGTCCTTTACTACCTTTCTGTGTCTTGAATGTGTACAGGGTCAGAAAGCTCTCAGATTTAATCAAAAATACATTAATTTGTGTTCTGAAGAAGAACAAAGGTTGTTGGGGTTTGGAACGACGTGAGGTTGAGCAATTAATGACAGAGTTTTAATTTGGGTGAATATGCCTGTAAAACAGTGATGATGATAAAAGCAGGCATGCTTATTATAGTATTCCAGTACACGAATGTTCAAAATGGTAATCAACTGCTGCTTTGTTTACGCATTGTATTTTCAGTCATAGCTATTTGACTAGTTTCCCTATATTTGTCTGAATGACGAATATAGACTACTGCCACCTGCTGGTATGGACGGTGATGCTGCATTCAAGTCCTCCTGGAAAGTTCATATTTACACATTTCAAAGTCATAATTATGAGGTTGTGTGCGTTCAAGACACTCCGGTCTGAGCAAGATGATGAAGCCCCATTTCTACTTTAATCCAACTTCTAAAACATGATGAATATAATTTTTCTTTTTAGTGTGAATTAAATAGTAGCTATAATATTGCTATTGCAGTTGTACAGTACAATGCTAGTTTGAGCATTGAAATTAGTTTTATTGTAATTTAAATAATAAATAATATAATTATAATTTAATTATAAATATATATATATATATATATAAGGTTGCATTCATTTGAACAAATTTACTCCTCCAACTTGTAAACTTCAACTTGGTTTTAAAGAAAGTTGAGAGTTTGACATTTGTAATAATCACAATTTAACTAAATAAAATCACACAATGGGCTTTCATCTCCACTACTTCTTTTGATGTCAATTTGTTGTGTTAAAGTGGAAAAATCGAATGAAAAAGCATCCATTTGGACTTCACGTTGACCCTATGGAAGTCTACTCCATAGACCCCATAAAGACTGTGCATAGATCAATTTGCGGCCCAGAGCTTTAATCACATTTGCCACTCTGTCTTTGTTCTGTGGTTGTTTCTTTGATGAGAAATGGCAACCACTTGCTGCAGTTTGTCCTCAAATAGCGAAGGACGTGTCACTGATGATAGAGGGTTCATTCAAGGCTGGAACACTTCCAAGGCCAGGTACACTTCATACAAAGAACGGTGTTAATGGACATTTAGTCATAACACACTTGCTAAAGGCAAAGTGAGTCACTTCCCATAAATTCATTCTCCTCAATGACTGAAAGCACATTTTGTGCATGTTTCCAGTTTCAATGCCTTCATTCTCTGATCTTTTTACATTTTCAAAGCAATACTTTACTCTTCCCACAGCTTGCCACCCACCTTCCTTTCTTCCTTTCTTTCTTTCGTGCGCTCTTTCTCTCACACACTCAAACATCACGCAGATGTATTTTAACACTCTGAGCTGCTGGAATCCCATCATTAGTTGACACGCTCACAGTCTTGCCTTGATAGGTCAGTTGCCTGGCAACTAATGGTTTCCGTGGTGACAACAATACCCCTGCCATTGTGTCTGTAAGTCATCTTAACCTGCTCCTCGCCATGAGTGACCCTCATTTCTGAAAGCACTCCGCATTAGCCCGCTACTGCTCTCACCCGCTGCCACACAAAAGGCAAAGCTGCGTTTTCAAGCATCTGCAGTTCTGTCAGTGTAACAGGGGAAAAAAGAGAAACGGTAAATTAAGTGTGAATGGTGTCGAAATTGCTTTTGGTTATAAAATATTTGTTCTACTTAAATGAAGATCTTATGCTCATTATTAAGTTGCATAATGCATCTTGGAGAAAGATAGACACCTACAGGCAAGAAAGGGGTATAATTGGTGGAGTCAGCCAGCCATCTTCTCAGTTCACTCAAGCTGTTGAGAATGATGCTAGGTGAAATTGTTCCTGCTCAATCAGTCAACAGAATGTCGGAAGATACTGTTTTATTTTTTCAAGTCAAGTGTATTTGTCTAGAAATGCATCTGAGATAACTGTATTCTTTACGGACGGCATGTGGGTGGCTCGGTCCGGCTCTGGTAAAATGACCTGTTGATTGGCGTGTTAACGCTCATGCAATGTAGTGTTAATTGGGATAATGTAAGGTTTTGCAGGGCTAACGAAGCACTAAATAATTCATGAATTTCACAGCAGCCAATGCTATCGGAGGTGGAAGATGTTCTGATATACCTGCGTTTACTAGAATAACATAATAGTTTCTGAGCCTGCTATTTTGTTAATGAATTATACATTAGGATTTGTTTAGAACTGTCAAAAAATGCTGAATGATATTATACTCAGGATATATATATATATATATAGGTAGTCCGCCAGACCAAATTTCTAATAATAAAATTGATTATTGTTTTTAAAACAAGTCTCTTATGCTCACTAAGGCTGCATTTATTTAATACAGTAAAGACAACAATATTGTGAATTATTATTATAATTTAAGATAAATATTTTCCAGTTAAATATACTCTAAAATGTCATTTATTCCTGGGATGCAAAGCTGAAATTTTAGCATCATTACTCAAGTCTTCAGTGTCTTGACTTGACTTCACTGACTTGAATGAATACATTTTTTTTAATTGGTGCTTAAATATTAATAACAGTTCTTTTTATGTTGATTTATTGTGTTGATTTATTTTTTTAATCTGGAAACTGTGATATGTTTTATATTTAGTAGATTTCTAATAGAAAAGAACAACATTTGTGTATTTATTATATTATATTATTATGTTTTGTAATATAACAAATGTATTTCCTGTTGAACAAGTACAGTCTCTACATATACGCTTTTTAACATTTAACACAGAAATGTATCTTGTACACCAAAGCAGAATATTAGAATGGTTTATGAGTGATCATGTTTCAATGCTGGCTGGAATGAGTTATTTTAAATTGCAATAATATTTTACAGCATTTCTGTTTTACTATCTATTGCATACGAACCCCAGAGCAGCAGGATGGGGAGTGGTTCAGACATCAAATCTTGTAGTGAAGCAGCATTATTCGCTCAGCCATACACCACTAATTAAAATCCACCCATACAGCATACACTTTATCACAATTATACAACATTTTGTATGAAGTATAAGATAATAGGCATCATTCTACTGAAGCTGGAATGAGTGTTTTAATAAATAGACGCATAAAAAGATACTATCTGCAAACATAATATGCCTTTCTATCTTAATATAGTTTCTTCAGCATGGCTGGCCTCCATTAGGCATGATCTGGGTCGAGCCTGTGCATTAATGTGACTCTATATGTAAACTATGTTATCACTAGGTGGCGCTAGAGACTTTCCTTAAACGGCTCAAACCTTTTCAGAACAAGAACGCTACAAGGACGCACTGTTTAGTACGATTCGACATGCTGAGCTACTGTACAACATGCCAAATTTCTGGAAAATATTCTTGACGCTTTTCCAGATTCAATTTGTTCACTTTGTGACATTAAAGAGCACAGCGAGTTAATTGATTGATATAAATGTTCACTCTTATGCTATGGGGAAAACACATAGGCCTCAGTAAGTTATTTATATTATTATAGTTGGGCAGACTTGATGCCAAATGTGCCCGAAATATAATGAATTTGCACTCGGTCATGAATATCTTTGTTGTGATAAATGAAGTCGCTGTGTTTCCAGCTTTCACACTTATAAACTGTCGCGGTATGCCTCATCTGGAAGGAGCGCTCCTAACAATCTGGACTGCATTAGATTCTTTTGTCTCCCTCTCTCTCTTCCTCCTTTCTTCTTCTTTTCCTCCTTTTCCCTCTGTTTTTACTTTGTGCTATTCATATTCCTTTCATTAAGCGCTTCTGCTCCCACAATGCACTGCTCCCGGGCTGCTTGGCAGATGTTTCACAGTTTGTGGCACCAGTGTATATTAGATCAGTGCAAGTAAGTGTTTTCCTCGATTTTTAGCGAGAACGATCCCGCAAACTAACGCAGCTGCCTCGCTGAAACTCCCTGCAGATCATCATTATGAGCACCGGTGTCGTGGGGAGGGTCCGCAACTACCCACAGAACAACCAATCCACAGCCAGACTCTATAGACACACTATTTCAGCTACAGGTCACAGATAGCATTAGCATTTGTGAGTGTGTGTGTGTGTGTGTCTGGACGAGACTGCAGCACTAAGTCTGTTCTTGGTTCCTCCCCCCTCTTCCATTTTACTTTCAGAACGCTGTCCCTGTAATTGATCCCAGATTGTCTGTTTGCGTTGCCAGAAGCGATTCATATCGTTTTTATCTTTCAGACAAGCCCTCTACCGTTTCCAGATGGAGAAGGCACAACAGGGTTCAAGTTTGTTTTTCAGAAAATGTAATGCTATAATGTCTTTGACTCCCACAAAAAGCAGGTCTGTGAACGAGTACCTCTAGTCATGGACAGATGGGACAAGCAAAAGCATGAGGGAAAATAAGATCTCCTTTTTTTTGTGGCTACGTTCTTGAGCGGCATTCCTGGGGATAATTTGTTTACTGGTCTGTTTGTCTGTGCACCAATGTTTGTTTGCTCTTCTAAGTGTTAAGAAAGCATATTATCCTTGTACATTTCAAACACTGTCATGGTTAGAGATGTGGTCTGGTTTCTATTGAGAGAGAAAACTTTGCGATGGTGGCTTTCCAGGGCAGTTCCATTGGGTGTGCGTGTGTGTGTGTGTGATGACATGTATGCAGCCTGAGAAGCTGATGTGAAAATCTCACTCCTCGATTGCAAGCAAATGTGGTAAAAACCACAAGACAAATCTCCTGATGTACATTGTCTCAAGAAACCATTCCAAAGTTCCAATTCCTATGAAGAAATCTATTATAATGTTGTTTAAAAAAGCCTATTACACTCAGAATCAAAATTAGCGTATGACATAAATTATTTAAGAAGTATTGCGATTTTAAATTAAAGGAATAATCTGGAGCAAGCTTTATGCTGTCATAAGTCACCGCAGAAAATTATTCTGACTCAGTCTGTAAAAGTATGAATGTGTCATGCATCCCACAGTGTAAGTGTATGGGGCAAGTAGTGCAGGGCTTCAAAGTGAAAACCATTTCTAATTCGTCAGTGTATATGCTTTATATTTGAGCTGAAATGCTTTTTTATTTTTTAATTATCCTTTAATCTATTTATTCGTGTCAGGGACACGATTATTTCGTTATTTTCGTGACTCCAGCACGACTCCATGGATTCATCCATTCATGCTGGACTCACAAAAGTCGAGTAAGAATCGTGTCCGTGCCACTAAAAAAAAATGTGCGACTGGGCTGATTTGAACAGTATGTGTACAAAAGTATTCATTATTTCTCATTAAGCATCAATGCCCTATTAAACAAAACTCAACTTACTAATATAAACATTACAGTTACACTGTAGCTACTTTAAGTATACTACTTTTGCACATGTCAATAGTAGAACTAAAATGTGTTTTAATGAGAATTGTATTATGTCTGAATAATATCTTTAAATGCAAGTTATTTAAAGTATACTTGCAATATAAAACAAATAATAAATACATTTTAATATTTATTTTTTATAGGGTAAAAATGATCAAATGCAGCCTGTGAAGAACTAATGGCTAATGTTTAGTCTACAGTAAAAAAACAAAGCAAAAAAAACGCACCCTTTTTATGCATACATAAACACATTGTACAAAATTCTTATTAAATATGGCACAAAGGGACTGTTAATTCACACTTCTGTATATTTGTCCCACAGACTTCTATTGTGCATGCATTGCTGTATGTTTTTGCGAACTGAGCCAAAATAGTGGCCAGCATGCCATAGTAGAAATAAACACAGCCTGTGTTGCATTTAACCTGGGAAAATGCACATTGGCTTGTAGTTCAAGGCCAGTTGCTGTAGTCCTGTGCCAGTTGTTCTCAGCACTGTCCTTGATGTCTCCTTATGGTGTCCTTTGTCAGTTATCTAGCCAGGTGTTGAGAGGACCGCACCAGCCTCGATCTCTTTGAAGCCTTTTTCCGTCCAGCTATCCTTCAGATTTCAATGTGAAGCCTAATCTCCTCTCTTTATCCCCATGGCATTTATCCATGAGATCATCAGAAGCAACACTGGATTGTAAAGGCTAATTGCACATAATTGCTCACTGGCTCTGAGACTGAACCGAACAACTCTGGGAGCAAAATAGAGCCGGCTGCACTGAGCAATGAGGACTGAGGAGATACGAGATAGACATCAGAAAGGGTTCAGGAAGTCATTTGCAGAAAGATACCGCATTTTCCTACTGGCCAAATGAGGAATTGTAAAACTCTCCCCATCTTGTGGGATCACAAAGGGGTCACTGACAATGCGAGAAAAGTGTATGAAAGATTAAGCAAACCAGCCACACTAACAAAACACTTACACCACGTCCCCACGGACCTGCTTTGCGTTTCTCCACAGAGCGCAAACTAAGCTTTTCGTTTTTGCTTGGACCCTGAGAAATATGACATCACACAAGTGCAGGAAATCCTATTTTGGAACCCGTGAATGCTTCATAAACGTTTGGGCCGGCTAGAGCCAAGAGCAGAGCGCCAAGATGTAAAACCAAAAGGGGGAAGACGAAAAAAGAAGAAATTAATTTTCACAAGCTTATCCTTCCCTCTGCCTTCAGCTTCTTTTGGCAAGACACAGGAAAACAAAGAGGCCTGTTAAGGGCCACCTGCTCAGGGAGGATTGTGGGTAAGCACTTCCGCACACTGAACAGCTGAAGCGGAGCCGCAGAGGCAGCGGCCCTGAGGGAGTATTTTTCTCCGACTGGGGGTCGGTAAGATTAAGAGGAAGCAGGAAGCTGAAGATGAGGTCGTCGCGGCCACTCGACTGCGAGCGCCGTTGCGAGTACCGAAGCTGCTTCTTTCTGATGGACAGTAGAGCGGTCTGCATGCAGTACATAAACGCTCCACGCTACATTAGAGGCCAAAGCCTTTCCACATGTTGTTTGCAGAAGGCCTCTGTGGTGCCTTTTTCCCATCTGGCACTTTCCAGGTCAGCTGGACCGCCTCCTTCTCTTATACACACACCGGCGTTCACCATCCCTGACGTGAACCTGCGTTCCGCTTCGCAAGCGCTCCACCGAAACGCAAGCTAACCCTCTCCTGGGTTTTGTGGTTCGCACATATATGCACACAGGCCGGTCTCGGCGTGTCACGGGTCTCTCGCTCCCTCCGTGGCAGGTCAACCGAGCTGTAAAACTCACTCTAGTGTATCCGCCGCTTGGCAGAGCCACAAATACATCCACGGCACTTTGAGAAGCAGTTAAGCTCATCCGTTCAGAGCCTGACACACTTTGTTGACAGGCCACAAGCCCCTCTCCATCATTAAGAGCCTGAGTGGGCCTGTGAGAAGCCATTACGGTATTGCCCTTGGTGTGGCAGCCAAAGATATTCCACAGCATTCTGTAACATGGAGCCTGGGAAAATGTGGTTTGTGTGTACAGTATGAACTAAACGCAAAGCTGTCAGCAGTTACGGTAATGACAGAATTAGAAAATGAATAAGCAGGTCCTGTCCGCCACCCTCCTTGAAGCTAGTCAGGATAAATCTGACACTGCTGGAATGTCCCATCGGGCATCAGGCTCCACTGTAATCCTACTGTGGCTGAAAGTTATGAAAATTTGTGCTTTTTTTCTGCCTCCCATAGGCTGTTTTTGCCGTGCCGTCCACTTTTGCTGTCCTCTGCCGTCCTCTCCTTTCTCATCATGCTTGTATTTCTGTCATCTGTCTCTAACCTCAAACACAGGGTCCAAGATGATCAAAACCAATGCAGAGCAGAAACTATAACTACGCAAGAAGAGGCGAGGTAAAATAATATGAGATGAGAGAAGACTAAATGAGATGATTACAGGAGACAAGAGCAGAGCAGATGAAACAAAGTGAGTTGAGAGAAGAAGAGAAGAAAAGAAACAAACAAGGAAGTAATACAAGATGAGAAGAAAAGACACGGGAACAGAGGGAAGAAAAGAGTGAGATTAAACAAGAAAAAGAAATGAAAAAAGAAAAGACTAGATAAGAAAAGGAGATAAGATGAGGTGGAAAAGTGAAGAAAGAAAGGGAACAAAACAAGGTGGGATGAGACAATACGAAACAAAGACGTTGACATATGAGAAAGATACGAGAGAAAAAAAAAAAACATTTCCAGTCAGGATGAAAACAAACTAAATGAGGAAGACAAGTAAAAACTGAGACAAGAGGGCGAACAGGAGAATAGATTAGAAAGGAGAAGAGACAAAACGAGAAACATGAGATGAGAAAGAGTGAGGAGAAATGAGAGCAGATGAAATAATATGGGGACAGTGCAGATGAGAAGTTTAGGAGTTTAGAAGAGAAGAGAAAGGTGATATTAGACATTATGAGACGTGGAGAATACATGAGATGAAAAAGAGATATGGGAGAGCATACAAGATACAAGGTCAGACAATATGAGAAAGGAGACCATGTGAAATAAATTGAGAGGTGATGGGCAAAGAGTGAGACAAGTATGAGATTATATAAGGAGGAGACAAGATGACTAGAGGAGGGTAAATGAGATGAGAAAAGAGGAATCGAGAGGATAGAAGAAGAAAAAATAAGACTAAATGACAGTGGAGAAGAACAGACGAGAGTGGACAATATAATGTAGAGAGAAGACGAAAGAAAGAAAGAAAGAAAGAAAGAGAATAGATGAGGAGAAAAATTAGATGAGAAAACTAGACAATTCAAGAGAAGATGAGAAATGAAAGGAGCAGAATCAAGACAAGAGGAGACAATACAATACGAGAAGAAAGGAGATGAGATTAGATGAGACCAGTAAACCAAAATGATATGAGAGGAGAAGAAGGAACATATGGATACATGAGAACTGAGGAGATGAGAATACATGAGACAAAAAGAGAGGAAACAAAAAAAGATGAGGCAGAAGAAAAGAGTAATGTCAAGATAATGAGAAAGAAAAAAAAAATGTTTAGAAGATACAAAACAAGATGAGATGAGACAAATAAAGAAGAGGAAATCAAAGAAGAGATGGTTTCAGAGGACACTTGGGGTCCAGCAGAGCTTCACTTCATGTGCTGTATGTGTAGCAGTGATGTTGAACAAAACATACCTGACCTCTTCACCAGGAGACAAAAAGTGTGCACGTGTGTGACTGCAGACTGCTACCCCAACTGAGAGTACTGTGGGACACAAGAAAGAAGGGGAAAACACAAGAAAGTAGAGGAGCTCTCAGCTAGGGGTGGACGAAGTACCAGGTTACATATTTGAGACCAGGGAGAGGGAGACTGCAGCGCTGCACATTAACTACACACAGACGACAGTTACAGCACAAACACCATCTGATCTGGATACGGCATTCTTCAGTCAGTGTGTAAACACAGATCCTGATGCAATCATTTTCTGCAGTCGTTTTAGCTGAGGCTAGACGTCGAATTCATTATACGCTCATGTGATGATCACTGAGAAAGGAAATCATTGGCAGAGATTGTGCTATCCATTTTAAACTCTTAATTCATTCCATCAAGGCACTGAAAATAACTCCATTGAACTTAAAAAACAAAGTAAATAAATAATACATAAATATTATTTATTTTCCTTACCATAGTATCTTACCACAACTACAGGTTACTACGCTATTAAAAGAAGTGTATTTCATAATATCAGGATTTATTGGAGTATGTTTTACAGAAAATACTATTTCCGTTTTTCTGCTTCCAATTTTTTTTCAATTCTATTTGTTACTTGCTTTTTTATTTTTCATTTCTAGCAATTTGTTCACAGACTGAAAAGGATTTTTTCCCCCTCAAAACGACTTTATAGGCTACCTGGTAATTGATATCTCACAATTTTGAGGAAAAAAGAATTGCAAGTTATAAACTCGCAGTTGTGAGTAATAAAGTCAAAAATCAGAGAAAAAAAGTTGTAATTCTAACTTTCTAATTGAGACTTTACATCACACAGTTCTGACATTTTTCTTGCAAATGAGACTTTATATCTCGCAATACTGACTTTAGAACTTGCAACTGCAAGTATATACCTCTCATTAACAAAAAATAAATAAATTATGTTTTATTCAATGGCGGAAACAGGCTTCTAAAGCAAGCTGCAAATAAAGAGTAGAGTAAACCGTTTTGCTACGTTCACATCGAGACATCTGATAAAACTGATTCCATCAAATGACAAATTTAATGGAAAAGCATTTATTGAATATTTATTAAATGATTATTGCCTCTGCTGTACAGCTGTGTGTACGGACTGTGTCTTTAAACTTTTTTCTTTCTAAAAGGACAGCAGGTCCAACAGACCTGTGCTCTTCATAGCCATCCGGGCCTCTCTCTAAAGTGCTGCCAACCCAGGCACAGCCGGATCTGTGTAAGGGCGCCACACCTGAAAGCTTTTACCCAGCAAACTGTCCCCAGATAAGACTCTGAGACCTGTAATACCTTCCACTCCGATCTCTCCAATCCTATCTCCTCTCATCACCATTCCCCCCCCTCGAAAAAAAAAAACACCCCCAAAATATTTTGTTTGTCTACTGCTGTCGTTTTCCAGCTTTCCTCCCTCTCTCTCTCTCTCTCTCTCTCTCCTCCCCTCCCAAGGGCTGTAGGTCTGCCGGAGCAGATGTGTCTGGCCTCCGCAGTCTCAGACTGCTTTAATAAGATGTGTTTCACCGGTAAGGAATTTGGTCGTTCATTCCGCCCCATCTAAAGCAGGCCCACTCATCCTACTCATCACAAATCAACCCCGCTTTGGAATCTCTGCCTTTTATCTACCTTTCATCATTGTCGTTGTTTGATGCAGCATCTGCGGTAATAAAATGGCAGGGGTTGCTTTTGTCTTTTTTATGCAAACTTTCAGAATTGTGGCGTTCCTGCCAAAGAACATTCTGTTCCATGCAAAATGTGAGAATCAACTGACTTCAACATAGCTCAGCAAAAATTTATATAAATGTCTCACAACTCAAATTTCAGGCGTAGGTCTAGTCAAAAAGTACTCACCCTTGCATAATTCTAGACCTGTAAGGTTTTCTTTCTTCTGGGGATCTCACCTTTTAACATATAAAAGCACAGTGATTTAACTGGATGGATGGATGGATAGATGGAGAGATTGTAGTTCTACTTCCTTCCTCTCACTTGCATGCGTTCATTACCACTAGGCCTTGGTTTCCTCAGGCCAGTAATCCATGTGCACAAAAGAGATTGTTACCTAGTAATCCAAGTAAATAGTATGCAGCGGTGTTTGTTCTTCTCATTGAACTTCCCAGAACCTCTTCATATTTGAGCAGGTGACACTTATATGGGATTTCAAAAAGTCCTTTACCTCGACCTGCTAAATAATGAATGATGCGGTGTCACCTCCAGATATTCTATCCCCCTCTCTGCCTCAGAGAATGAAAGAAATCACGCGAAGCACACCAGGGCACTGTAAGGCACTAATAAATTATTTAAAGTAACTGAGATGGAGTACTCTGTCTGTTACCTGAGTCCCAGTAGTCTCTTCATCAGAAGGTTCTGGTTTAGATGGGACAGAAGAGAAACTGTCCAAATGCCTGTTGTGTGTAGGTCTGCTTTCAGCATTTCCTGAAGTTTGTGGCACCATGGGGATCGCACGGTTCTTTCCTCTACTCTGTTGTTTCCTTTTGGTTTTTGTAGAAGGTAAGGAGCAGCGATGAAGGATAATGTCTGTTTTAGGTTTCTGGACAGAAGTGTGTCAGGCAAGAGGACAGAGAGTTCATGTTTAAAGGGGAGATGCAAGTAGTGATATGCTGAATAGGAAGTTCTAATTATACCTTTGAGTGATTAATGCAGTCATATTTACTTGGGGAGAATATGTCTTCTAAACCAAACCAAGCCAACAAGAACACTAAAAGGTTTAGTTCAAATGTTTTGGAGCCATTTTTGTAAAATTAATAGGATAAAGTTAATGCAAAGTTTGCAAACCTGGTAAAATAAATCAAACTTTCTTCCTATATATATCAAGTTTGGCACTTTTTAAGATTAAGATTTAAGGTTTAGGTTTAAGATTTAAGTTTGTTTTGGCAAAACATTACGATTGATTCAGAAGACGAAAGTGTCTGATAATAGGGGACTATTAAGACAAAAGCATTGGATATGGCTGATGATTTTTATTTTAATTTGGTTAACTCCACCCCTAAATGAAAATTCCGTCATTAATTACTCACTCTCATGTCGTTCCAAACCCATAAGACCTTCGTCCATCTTCGGAACACAAATTTGGATTTTTTTGATGATATCAGAGAGCCTCATTAGACAGCAATTCAACTGAAACGATCCAGAAACATAGTAAAAACATTGGTAAAGCAGTCCATGTGACATCAGTGGATTAACTTCTCTTTTGCAATGCTAGGATTTTTTATTTTCGTTTTTTTTTTTTTTTGCGCAAAGAAACTAAAATAACATAATTTACTCTACCATTCTTCTCCTCTAACTTATGTCTACCAATATTGTACAGAGTATCACAACACAACACATACGCATGCTTTAACGTATCTGATGTAATCAACCTTGTTTACATCTGGCAACATCAAAAAATACCTTAATTAGGGTCTAATGGTTTTGGAACGACTAGTCTAATTAATTAATGACAGAATTTTCATTTCAAGCCTTTAAGGGTTGATTCTCCTTGTGAAGAAAACTTGTTTGAATCTTTATGTCACGTGAGCATAAAACAAATTGTATATGTTTTCTGGAATGTCTGGTAAAATTAACTGTTAGCCTGTGTTTGCTTAGGTCTAGATATCCCTGACTCTGATGAAATCGAGTACTTTAGGCAACACGTGGAGGCTACAGTAAACAGCACTGTGCACCTTCATTGTGGATCCGACGTGCCCACATTGTTCATCTGGGTCTTCTCCAGGCCTGGAACAGAGAGAAATGAGCCTCTGGCCTACAACTACGGCCAAGGCTCCAAGCTCCTGGCCTTAGCCAGCACCCTGGGAGAGATTTCCCTGCTCGCTAACACAACCACTCTGGTGATTGAGGGGGTCTCGGATGAGGCCGAGGGGGTCTACACCTGCCAGGCCTTATACGACATGGAAGAACCGCCTAAGGTTAGGTTTTACTACACCCAGCTGCAGCTGCAGGATGAGGAAGAGAGATCCAGGGGGTCAGGATTCCCACCCCCATCCAGCGATGAAGCAGCAGTTTAATTTAATGTAACCAATAACAGTGTATTGTATTATGAACAGTTTATGTGACAGTGTTCAATATTTGTGTTATTATTTCACTGCGATATAGTCAGGCTTAACATATTCACATTTAAATAAATCAGTTTTGAATTCAAATAAACTGCTGTTCACTGCTGTGTTGGTCACATTGATTTTGTAATTCAAATTCTGTATGCAAAATATCTTTAATTTCTACTGAAGTGACATTCACCTCCCAACACAGCCATCATCCAAGTTTCCATCATTCCATCTGAGGTACCAATAACAGTCAATCTGTCTCTGAATATCTGAGTAGCTAAATATTTAGTTAGTAGGTTACCAGCAGGAATATAACTATCCCTTAGTGTGGGAAATAAACAGCTTTTGGCCTTGAGTAATGGATCCATAAACCACCATGTCTGGGCTTCTATGCTGCAATAGATCAGTTAGAAAACCAGAACTACCGATATAGATATTGGTCACATAACTCAGTTATTTTTATGATGGGAAATTCAGCCTTGGCAATCGCTATGCTCCGGCAAAGGGATTGCACCACAATTGTAGCACATAAAAAATGATATGCCTACAAAGTATGAACAACAAGGAGAATTGTTCAGTCTTTTTGCTGCCTCTGATATGACTCACTATACTGATGACTGTGATTCTGGCAGGTACTGTGGGAGATGGTCCTGGAACAGTAAACCGCAACCCTTAACCCACAATCAGGAGGAAATGATAGGTTGATATGCCTTAGATAGTTTACCGAGAAATGATAATTATGTTATCATTTACTCACCATCATGTCATTCCAAACTCTTCCGAAATATGTGGTTGGGTAAACTCGGGACAGTGGCAGTACACTGAGATCCTCAAAAATGCACCCAAGTTTGTCAGCAAAACAGTACTTGCGCTCAGTAACCATTTTACATAGGCTTACTCCAGTAACTTTTAGCGCAAAACAACCCGATGAAAGAAGAAGAAAAAGGCCTAACAAAGAGTGCATTTATACCACCTTTTGGACTGGAGTGTGAAATACATAAAAACATTTAGGAAGCATTGGTAGCTATTACAGTTTTACTGTTAATTTCCCTCAAATTTTGTGTCATTTAAACTGAAACCAATTGGAGCACTTGAAACGATCACTGAACTTTGCTGACAATCCTAGGTGCTTTATGTCCTGCCACTGTATGGATTTCACACATTCGGTTGTCTCCTTTGTACAGAAGAAAAGAAGTAGCACTTGTTTGGAAATGCATGATTGGTTAATAGGAATATTGTTCCAGGATAAACAATTATATCACACCTGGCAAATACACACTGTGACCATATTGACAGGCATTGCACTCTTTCTCCCACCCCACAAGGCAAGAGAAAAAACGTTCACACATCGTCAACTGGGATTGGAAAATGTTGTGAAGGTTGACTGAGGTAACGGCTAGTGCTGTCAGCATGTTTAAGTGACTTGTCATCATTGGTCTAATTATGAGCAGAAACACAGACACATGGAGCTCAGAAGCGTAACACAAGTCAGACCTCAGGAATAACAGAAAGCTTGTAAATTAACATTACGAGACCATAATCCAATCCACACAACAGAAATATAGTGATAACCATCCATAATTCAAACCCCATATGGAATAACAACCCAATCATCGGCTGATCTGCTAAGTCTTGCATACATTTCCTCTCGGCTGTGGAGATTTTGATCAAGAAAATGATGGTTTATTTGGACAACACTGATTATGGAGCTGAAATTTGCTTAAAATAATAGAGGTCTGGGGGAGGCCAGAGTCCCGGAGTCTTTATGCGGTTTTGTAACCTCTCGTGGATAAACGGCTTGGAAGCCGAGTCAAATCAGGCCACTCTCAGAACAAGAGACAAGAAAAGAGAAAGAATCGCGGCCTAATTCATGAGTGTTACATTCATTCAGGGTGTGCCAAAGAGACAGGCGAAGAATGGTGGGCGGAGGAGGGGGTTGGAAAGGGCGCTAACAGGTCCTCTCAGAGACTGGGGGAGGAATTTTTGGGGTGGACAATGGCCACATTTGTTCCCATGGTGCCCTTAATAAGGGATCTGAGTGCTGTGCAGGAGGCAACAGGACAGGGTAGAGGCTGGGTAAGTAGAGAGCGACTTCAGACAGAAGCAGGTCTTTATCAGAAGGTCCTCAACCTTATCTTCATTTCATCAAATGACCTGAGACCTCTGTCAACATCCCTCTTCTTTCTCTCCGTGCCACAGTTACTTTATTCTTTTTCAGTATCCTTTTCCCATCTATTGTTCCTGGAGGACCACTGACCAACAAAGTTTAGTTCCATACCTAACCAACAATCTTTCCTACATTCTCAGAAATAAAGGTGCAGAAGCTGTCACTGCGACAGTTCCTTTTCAAAAGATACACCTTTGTACCTAATTGGTACCTTAAAGGTACATATGAGTACCTAAAATGTAGTGCGCCAGTAACCGCTTTTGTACGTTTTTCTGAGAATACATGTTTTTAAAATTGCTTAAAAATGACAAGTATGTATGTTTTATTAGGCCACTAAGCTCTGCAGGACAGTGACTCTCCAGAACCTAATTGCATGGTTTTAGCACCTGACCTAAATGGTTTTAGTCCCTTGCTAAAAGATTCTGATTCTCTTGGCCACATTTACACATCTTACAAACACTTTTAATCAAAGTACACAGCATTTAAGGCATCCATTTGATCAGTTTTAGCATTCCCTGGGAACTCAACCCTTGACCTTGGCGTTACTAGAATCCTTCTCTATTATTTGAGCAACAGGAATGCCTTTGTGGCTCAAGCTGTATTGGTCAGTACTCTAAATGTCATCTTCACAATACTGAAGCAAAATTCACAGGTCCTGGAGGATAAGCTATCATTGCGTGATCTGATATGCTTCAGGTTTCTAAGCCTACCTTTGCCTGTTGTTTAGATCCCGGCTTTGGTTTTCCAGCTGAAGCCCAGTGGAACAGAAAGGAAATTTTAAAATCCAGACACGGTAAGCCCAGCCAGGATTCAGGAAACCACCTTGAAGTGGCCTGGATTGTGCGCTAAACGGTTCACCACAATCTGGCAACAGTAAGACCTGCTGTCTTTCTTCAATCTTCATTATTCTTTCCAACCAAGAATGACAGATGGAAGTGTCATGATGTCAAAGGGTTTGTAGGGAATAACCAGCAGGTCTGAGTGTCTGGTGGCAGAGCTGGCACTATAATGGAAGGACACTGACTGGGTTTACTAAGGACTATGAGACTTAAAGCTGACAGCTCTGTTAGCCAATATACACTCCAACCAGCCTACTTTACTTACAACTCAGGCCCAAATATATAGAGGTTTAACATCCCAGTTAAGGTTAGGTCATTTATAATGTCATAACCTGACATAGCTTAGCTCAAGAATATTAAGGTAGATCACGTACAATAAATCTGTATTTTATTTTTATTTTTTTAGAACAATCAAGCTAATTGTCAAGTTAAAATAGAAACATTAATGACAACATT
Organism: Enteromius fasciolatus; assembly: GCA_032361145.1. Classification (NCBI taxonomy): domain Eukaryota; kingdom Metazoa; phylum Chordata; class Actinopteri; order Cypriniformes; family Cyprinidae; genus Enteromius; species Enteromius fasciolatus. The sequence continues at coordinate 3,475,343 of JAUMHR010000075.1, read as the reverse complement.
TAGTAGTGAAATTCTAAAATTCTTAATCTAAGGTAAAAAGTCTTTAAATGTGATCGTGAGATGTCGGTGCAATCATTCTTTTCCATCAGTGGTCAAATAAGTGTAGTGTACAATACTTTCTGTATTTTTGCATTCTTCTGGCAGCAACAAACCTAAAATAGCATTCAAATGTCTGCATACATATTTATGAACGCTGCTATAAACATTGACTTTAAATTGTTTAGCGAGATTCCTCCCAAACCGTTTCTCCAACAACAGCGAAAACTGACAATAAAATAATTTACACCAATTCATGCTATACTGCCGCATTTTTGAAAATACTGAAAAACTTCAAAACGCAGATTACTCATAACGTTGATACGAAAAAATAGCTAGTGGATGTATTTCATGAGCTTATCGGATTTCTTATAATAGGGTTAGAGTTGGCTAAGTATGCATTTGACTTTCTACGTGCTTTTACAGGAAGGGTGTAGCCAGGAGTCGCTATGTGAATAGGGAGGTCAAAATCACATAAAAGGAACATATAATTCATTTTTATCATCATTGTAGTTGTCAGTGATCAGTGCAAAAGTTCAGGAGACATTTTTTGAAGCCCGGTATCAGTAAATGCTCTTTATGGATGATGGTGGAGGACGTTTGGGGTCTGAAAGGTACTGTATGTTTCCATAGCACATCAAGCTCTCATATCTCCCAAAAAATACTGATGTGATATCCCATGACAGATGAAACTATAAAAACACATCTTCCTAATCCAGCCAGTCTGTAATCAGCTGTTAAAGCAATTGTAAAACATGACAATGCACAATCCTCCCTTTGGGAATCTGCTTTGTGTAGACAGTCAGCTTGAGTACAAACCACATCTGAAGCTGGAATAAGGAGACCGCAGTAATGAGCTCCTCTAAGCAACCAAACAAAAACACTCACGTGATGTCAACATGACCACTGCCTTTCAACACAGTCTGGGTAGGTCAAAGGTCAATCAAGCACTCACATGTTTGTTTATGGTTAACAAAGAGACGTAGAGAGCAGCGGGGAGGTGTGACCGGGAGGCTGCTGGGATTGACTGTGGGAAACTTCAAAGAGCTTTTGCAATTACCAGATACTTGAGCAGATATTTCTGATATCCCTCAGGCCCCGACAGCGCAGACTGCTTTATTGATTATATTAGAAGCAAACTAATTTTAGGCTAGGTGAAGAGCACAAAACCAAATGCTTCCTAGGTTCCAGCTGTGAATAACATGTGTATTTTAGGGGTGCACTAAACCATGGTGAGAGGCCATATGAAATTAATATTCATCACAATTTGAGAGCGTAAAGTATGGTATAGCATTAAAACTTCATAGGAGGAAATGGATAGGTGTAATACTTAATCTTCTCTTTATATTATTACAAAACTTTACACATACAATGGCTAAACTCCACACTGTGTGGAACAAAAAAAAAAAAAAAAAGTAAAATAAACAACAAAAAATAAAAGGTTTCTCATCATCATCATCAAAAAAAAGCATAAATAATATAAAAGACAAACTTTTTTCTTACGACAGATACATTCATATGAAATAATATTTTACTACTACAAAAAATAAATAAGTCATCTAAAGAGTTTTTGCTTTTACTTTTAAAAGTCCTCTCACAAGTGGGATCATTTCAGCCTTTGAGTCTTCCGTCATTTTTGCCTAGAAGTCTCTTCCGTCCTTCTTTGTCTTGTCAGTCTTCTCCAGCTCTGCGAGCAGTCAGTTTAGTGTCCATTTCAAGTCACACAATGTCTCTGACCAATCCATCACTGGCCGTTTCATATATTTTTCAAAATTGTTCATGTTACTATTCCCAGTTTCTCTCGTTCTCCCGTTTAGTGTATTTGATGCATAAGTGTTAGACGTGTTCAGATCTCTTGTATACTAGGCTGGATGAGATCTCCGGTCAGGCTTCCAGTAGAGATCCAGGCTGTTTTTTCCTTACAGTCCAGATCAGGCAATCCCAGTCGCTCCCAACACACCACAGGACCCTCTGAGTCTTCAAGCTGCATGGGCTGAATTCCTGTTGCACGCACACACACAAACAGATTTATGCACTAAGTCCAGTATGCAGCAGTCTAGTCAGGTAAAATAATATTGCATGATGGGTAATTTACAGTTTGCCAATGCAGTAATTTCCTGAAGAGCAAGAAGAAACACTGCCTTTCCTCATTCAGAGGGAGTGAATCAGAGAGGTCTTTATACCGCTGAAACTCTCTCACCTCTCTGCTGCTCGAGGGTGGACTTTGTTTCCACTGGCAGACAAGGGGAATTCTGGGAAAGGGGTGGAGCCTTGCCCTGCTCTGCCTCTTCGGCTGGATCACTCTCCTGGGAGCTGTTGAGCTGCGGGCTGTCCCGTCCACGGCAGCGAGGCAAAATGGGGTTTAGGGGCATCATTTCCAACCCATCGGGTTGGCGCGCTGCCACATGGTGCATTAGAGGGAGAGTGCCACCCGAGAAAGTGCCATTGGTTTTTGTGTAACACCTGTTCGCAAAACACAAACACAAGACGTAAATAACGGCCACTGCACGTGCCGAGGCTGAAACTGATATTCCAAACTAAGCGCTACACTTTACAGTAAGGTATCATTTGTTAACATTAATGTATTAATGAACATGATCAACCAATGAACATTACATGTATTACACTTTTTACTATTTGTTAATGTTAGTTAATAAAAGTATATTCATTAATTGTTAGTTCACATTGCATTAACTAATGTTCAGAAACTTAACTTGTGATTTTAATGCTGAAATGAACATCAACTAATAAATGCTTTAGAAGTATTGTTCATGTTAACTAATTGTTCAAGCATTTTCCAGAAAACAAAAAACAACCATCATGAAGCATCATAAAAGTGGTGCATATAAATATACTGTATATTTCACTTTGTCAAGAACTATGTGAGCTTTATTTCAAGCCCAGTCTAGAGTAAGACTACTAGATTTCAGTATCATAAATATAAAGAAAGTTTCTATTAATAGTTTGAATTAGTTTTATTTTGATATTTTCCGTTTGGATTATTTTTAAGTTGTACTAATTTCTTGTGTATTTTGTCATTTTTATGTTACCCATGCTTTTATGTTGGCATTTTTTGTCCATCTGGTAATATCTATATCGTTTTTATTTATTTTTATTTCAGTTTGAACTATTTTAGTGCAACAGGTTAAACCAAATAAAAATAACAAATGTTTTGTTGGCAACTAGCTAAAATAAAACTTAGTTTACGTAAAACATTCAGGTAACATTATTTACATATATTTTAAGATTCAATTATTTCATGTAAATGAACAAAAGAGCTGAGATCAGGGGAAATACATTTAGGCATTAGGCAACATTGTTCACAGTATGAACAATTCATATTATTTTTGATATTTGCTAAATATTCCATTTACCAGGGTAATTATATTATAAGTGTCTTACTTTATTTGATGACAGCAAAGAAAATATTACTGTAAAAACGGGTGCAAAATGAGCGTGCACAATATCCAATACAAACCAAAAATTTAATAATGCATTAAAATCACGCACTCGACTTTTATCATATTTATTATAAACGCAAAGGTGATTATACAAGTAACACTTTAGCATAGGGACCAATTCTCTCTATTAACTAGTTGTTAATTAGCATGTCTATTATAAACATATTGACTGTTACACAGCACATATTCTGCACGACCACATTCTACATCCATAATCCTACCCAAACCTAAACTGCACTATTAATAAGCAGCAATTTAGGAGGTTATTGAGGAAAAAGTTGTAGTTATTGGTTTGTCAACTGCGAGAATTGAACCTTAAAATAATGTGTGACCTTTACATCCCTTGTCACAATATACTTCTAGTGTACTGTGCAGCATGAACATTCTTCAAAACGTCTACTTTAGTGTTTTACCGAAGAAAGTCACACAGGTTCAGAAGGACATAAGGGTGTGTAAATGATGATAGAATTGATGTCTTTTTGTGAATAAAACCATTATAGCACAGCCTGTGTACCAGCTGAAACAAGCATCTCTGCAATGTCTGATTGCATCTGAGATCACAGATTTACTTCCGCCAGTCTCTATGCTGCTTGACCAGACTCAACAGCCTGTGCCTCTGTGTGTTTGCACATGCTGATAACACACACACTCACATAAACACATAAACAAACGATACCTGAGAGTATAAATACACATGCAGATAACTGTATGCTCAATCAAGAAGTAATCAGGGATATAAAGCGTACACAGATGCGCGCAGTTAGTTGGTTCGCTGATATCAGCTCCATTCAGAAGGATTTCCCTCAGCTCTCCCGCTGGCCGCGGCTAAATAAACACTGCGCTCATTAAGACTGTAGCAAGGGTGCGTTCAGTGTAAACTGTTACTGCCGGACACACTAGAGTACACAAACAAGCCTCGTCGAGGGGAGTCGCCATGTGTGTATGTGAGTGTGTTTAGCCCAGAACAGAATAAGCTCAGGTCAGGGGTGAAATGAGAACCAGATGGAACAGATGATTGGTTTGCTGACTGGAGGCGTGCTGAGAAAAACATAATTCTGCAGGCATGTAAACACCAAACATTAACAAGCTACTGGGCTTGACTTCTCACTGTATTACATTTTGCTTTTTCTCACCTGTTGTTGTTGCAGAAGTTTTGACAGCTCATGCAGTCCGACGAGTCGTTTTGGGGCAGAGCCGTGTATATCCCTCCACCCTGCCACAGCAAACACACAGCAGATATAACACTGGAAGTATTTCAATTCCAGTCGCATTACATGTTAGTGTTGTATGGCTCTGTTTCTTACTCTAAGTATCATTAAACTACACTCAAACAAAAACTGTACTGGGCAGCATGATGTAAAAATGATCATAAGCTGTCCTATTTTTGACACTACAGCATACTGTACAATACTATACTATACCAGGCTACACTATACTATACTGTGCTACCGTATATTAAACTACAACACAGTATTGTAAAAACTGTTTTCTATTTTAATGTAGATTTAAATGTCATTATTCCTGTAATACAAAGCTAAAGTTTCAGCATCAATACTCCAGTCTTCAGTGTCACATGATCCTTCAGAAATCATTTTAATATGCTGACTTAATTGAGACTAGGGAACATTTTTTTATATTAACTATGACTTTTCTCTCAAATAATTTCCTGCTTACGTTTAGTTATGTATAGTGTTTTAAATGTAAGGTAGTTGTTAAGTTTAGGTAATGAGTAGAATAAGGCATTAATATATGCTTAATTGCTATTAATAAATGGCTAATATTCCAGAAATAAACATGTTAATAAGCAATTAGTTAAGAGGCCCTAAAATAAAGATTTACCGAAACATTAATTATTAACAGTGCAGCTTAATACTTTTCTTTTGCTCAGCACGGACACATTAACAAACTGTAAACTGTAAGTAAGGTGCTTACAATTGTTATGAAAGATTTCTATTTTAAATAAATGCTATTCTTTTGAACTTTCTATTCATCAAAGAATCCTTGAAACAAACGTATCACGATTTCCACAAAAATCTTTTATACATTGATAATAAGTACCATTATTAATAATTGAGTCCCAAAAATAATATAGACCAGCAAATCAGCATATTAAAATGATTTTTGAAGGATCATGTGACACTAAAGACTGGAATAATGATGCTGAGAATTCAGCTTTTCATCACAGGAATCAAGAAATGTAAATTATGAAATCTAAATCTAAAATGAATACTATATTTTATACAGAATAAGCTCAAATACATATATACACACCAATCAAAAACAATGAAATAACTGTACAAAGCAAAATTAAATAAAGCAAAAAAATATATTTATTACCCACACTACCCTGTAAATCCATTAAATATGTCTAAAGGATAAAACATTATACCATACAACACTATGTACTACACGGCTCAGTAAAATGGATTTATAATGGTTCTGGATGCTGATTGGTTAAAACAGCATTCCTAAATACAGTGACAGCTACAACGTCACGGCAACCAAAGAGGCCAACAATGTCAGGCACTTCATTTCTACTCGAGTCTGAATAACAAGCACACGTGGACACACATGAACTCACGTTATGAAGGTGATGAGGGTGTGAGTGATCGTACTCCATGGTGTTGTGGGGCAGAGAGGTGTCATATGTGTGTGGATGCCCGGGAGGATATAGGCCTGATCCGTTCAGCAAAGCCAGACCGTTGGGCAGCTTGTGGTGGAGGTGATGGCACGCCTGGGGCATCATGGGAGCGGTGTGTCCACAGCCCGTGTGCACGCTTCCATTCACATGGCTGGAGCCCGGCAGAGTGGAATATTCCAGAACATGGCCGTTCATCTCTGCAGACTGGTACAGATAACTTGGAGGGTCGTATTCTACAGAGAATAGGTTTTATGTTAGCATGTTTAGTAATGGCTAGTTTTGTGATATGCTAAACTCTAAAACTAAAACTATTATATACACTGCTATTCAAAAGTTCAAACTTTTATAGCATTCAAAAACTTGAGTGTGTTCAGGTTTTGTTCCCAAGAAACGAACACTTATCCGTTTAGGACATTTATAAAAACCCACATAGTTCCACAAAAATATTAAAATATTTTCATCATTGATATAATGACATGATATGATCATATGATAATAACATAATTAATAACTGTTCTTTTTAAAAGGATAATAATAATCCACAATATTACTGTTTTTGCTGTATTTTCTTTTCAAATACATTTTGGTTAGCACATGATACTTTAAGAAACTTTTGAACAGCAGTGTAAATGGTAAATCCCAACATTTGTTTTTCAAATATTAACATAAAAAGCGCAACTACACTAATACATAATAGTCAAGATGTCAATATTGCATTAAAAATGCTGAAGAAAAAGCACACATATGAAATTATAATGCTTTTGCCAAACGCACATGAAAAACCAACTACTGTAGTAGCAAAGCGGAGTGTGTGTGATTAAAGTCAGCAGGCCCATTTGTGGCCGATTTCAGGGGGAGGTGTATCTGTGTTACTACTTATACGCACCGCTGTGGCCAGCACTGTTTATTCTGTTACTCAATCTCATTGAGAGTGGAAGAGAGAGAAAAAAAAGACAGAAAGAAAGAAAACTTCAAAGGGCTGGCTGTGGACGAGAGGCAATGAAAACCAGGCCTGGATCAGGAGGTGGACTCTAACTCAATTTCATAAAGAATTTATTGACATAACATAACCTCTCTTAACCTTACAGAAATACTACATAAACTAAAACAACACGGCGCTGCTGGTCTCATTACTACATATCTAAATATAATAACAACAACAGTAGCTGCGAAAGAAATTGATACTTAAGCATCAAAAACGTACACCTCACAAAAACATTGTAACTGATTTTGGAAACTACAGTGATGGAAGTTCTCTTAGTGATCATTCAGTACTTTGTCCTTTGTCCATATGCCACTGAGAACCAAAAACTGAAACCTGAACCAGGAAGTAAGCAGGAAGAGGCACTTACTATGAAGACTGCTTTGCTGACGGTTCCTCCACAAGCACATGACGATGAAGACCAGCAGAATGAGCACCATGACTCCCAGAACGCAGCCCACGATCAGGTAGAGCAGGCCGCCCGGCTGGCTCGGTGTATCTGCGGGGAAGAAGCCTGGAGGGGTTATGGGGCGTTGGCTGGGCACACCTGGAGGTTGACGGGCTGAAGGGAAAGAAATGGAAGAAAGTGAGTTTGAAGAGATGAAACATCTGGATGTCTTTCAAGAGTTCTACATTTATTGGTTACTGACTTAATGTTTTTTTTTCAACCTTTACAAAAATAAATACTTCTTGCCCTGGAAAAATTCACTTGGCACAATACTTAAAGCCCAAAGCACACTTACCCCCAGTTTCACAGACAAGGCTTAAGCTAGTCCCAGACTAAATTGCATGTTTGAGCTGTCTCAAATGAAAA
>JAUMHR010000075.1:3428275-3453745 GCA_032361145.1 Enteromius fasciolatus | reverse complement strand
CTTTTTATATGACTTTCAGTTAAAGAAAGAAGCTGTGTAGTCCTATGAGAGAAATTAAACTGGAAAAGCTAGTTTACCGGTATACAGTTCAGCAATCATTCTATCATACTGACCCATCAGAATCAAAGATTTGCGAGAGCTGTGTAATAAACGGGTATATTCATTCATAGCAGCAGCAGTTCATACAAAGACCTTCTGTCAAAGAGGTGTTTATATTGGATTGTGAGTGGCAGAGAACATGTGCTTTCCACTGAATAATGCAGCCTTATCTGCAACCCTGATCAGGCCCTGGGTCGGCCGCCGGGGGGTTTGCGTCCGATAGGGCGCCCTTCCCGGCATCAGCTCTCGGTACGACACAGGAAGCCCCTAGGCTCATTAAGGATACTGCTGAAGAGGTGTCTGGATAAGTGCCAGACTGAAAAGAAAGAACCATTTCCTTCCCCTCCAACACTCATCTACGGCTGGCCATTCTAACAGTGTTAATGGCTCGAGAAATCCGCCTTCTGATACTTCCTGTCTTTCTTCTCCAGCGACCTCTTTGAAGCGCATTCTTGTAAGAGTGTCGTTCTTACAGCTGCGCTGAAAGTGTATTTGTCAGCATGCTATGTGTGTGATCAAATGTGCCTACCTGCAATGCGCACTCGTGCATGCCGGCTGATGATGGAGCCCGTCTCGGACTGTGCCAAGCATTGGTAGGAGCCTGTGAGAGCTGGTTGGAGAGATGACAGAGAAAGGGAGCCTGGACTAAGTTCCACTCCAGACTGCGGGCTAGGGTCTAGTGGTTGACCCTGAAACAGCCAGCTGATTCTGGCGGTGGCTGGACGCGCTGTGCAACGCAGTTGGACGACACTGCCCTGCTTTTGTACCACAGAGAGTGGCTCCACACGAAACGAGAGAGACAGGACAGCTAAAAGAGAAAGAAATACATCAACAGACCATAATGCATAAATGTCCCTCCATTTCACTCTTAGGATTTAAATTTTAATGGCTTGACTCGTGTGTGTGCTAAGGCTTTTTTTGAGTGTTTTACTAACATGGGCAATTGAGGAGCAGGGTATGGCAGACGCACAGCACAGCGGACAGTAATCTTAGGCCCCTGTCCTCCATGACGCTGTTTCACCGCTGTGCACTAACTTGGGGCCTCACGCACACCCCCTCCACACACACTGCACACCTGGAACACATAAAAACAAACATTTAGGAACAGTCACGGGTAGTGCAATATTTAAAAAGACTGAACATGGTCAATGATAGTTTAATATGGTTCATGCAGCAGTTATAACAATAATGGCTGTTTGCAGCAAAATAATTCTGCCGCATGTCTCAGAGAGATGTTTCAGTGCATGACTAGGTGGTTCATACAGTGTCTCTCTAACACTTTGGTGTAAATATATGGTTTAGGTCACTTCTATAATTCAAAGTTGTTATATTTTTTAACTCCTATTATTACTAGGCATTGATAAAACTGCCAAAAAAAAGCTCACGTTGAAGGCGAAAGCACATGCAAATGTAGCATTCGTGACTATAAGGCAAATGACAACAGATGCAAAAAAGTTAATACTTAGGGGTTTGCTCAGATTGCTAAAGTAGAAATCAACAAGTACCAATAACAAAAATTACCCAGAGGCCTACTCTTTCTCCAGATAGCACTGTTTTCATCTTCTATCTGTAGTGGGGTCGAGGAATTCAGCTTGTAGGAGTTACAAAACATAACATTTCACAGTTAATCCTAAACAACACTTTCAATAACCTTTATGACACATCCCCTTACACACGCCTTGATCTCCAACAGCCTTCCCCCAAAGAGAAATTTCTTTCTGCTGATCTACGACCCATTCCCACAGAGCGCTTCTCCAGTGAAACAGAAATTCCTGAACTTGTACGCCCCCTCACCCACCCTCAACCTACAATCCTTCTCCTCCCTTGCTCTCTTTTGCCCCTTCATTTCTGCCCATCTCCGATGGCCTGTACTTGAAGACTCTGCTTGTTGTCTACTCTTAATATCACTATCCTGTCACAGTGCACTGCTTTCTCACAGACTCACTGTAGCCTGAAGAGCCTCCGCATGGCTTTCACACACTCACACACAGTCTCAAACGCCCTAAAAAGAAAGACCAGGGGAGCGCCCAAAGGGTGAGACACGGAAAAGAGTGAAAGGATCGTAATTAGGAGCATTCCTCTTTGCTTTTGAACCCATCCCTCCCCTAGCGCCAGTCCTCTGTATCTGGGCTGCGTTAATCCGGAGGGCCTTTGATCACAGGCTCCTGGTCTGTGAGTGTGGTTTGGGCCGGGGGCTGACGGACAATGGCCGCCCAGCTGTGATATTCACACTGTGGGTGCCATTGGGCTCTGTGCCTGGCCCAACATCAGCCCACAGGACAGGCCACTCAACTGGGTCAAATTAAAGAGGTTATGTCTGGGTGAGACCACTAAAGCTGAACAAGTCTCTGACAAGACACACACGCTCCAATTTACTCACATTCAAACATAGTAAATCGTCACTTTTCTTAAGCAGTGTTTGCTTTAATAAGTGGCATTATTAGCAACAATTTCTTATAGTGTGTAAAAAAGTCAGGAGTGGGCTTTTTGGTTACCTAGCTACCTAGCAACTATTCAAACCAAGCAACCAATTCACCAAAATTATGCCCTGGCAACCATAACATTGTGCTAAAACAAAAGCATATTAGCAACCATGCTGAAACTGCACACAACATATTTGGACAAGTTCTGAAAACAGTTAATAGTTGCATTCTGAAAGAATCTATTATCCCATCATTCATTTTAGCTGTGGTGACACCTACAGACCCTCTTTGCAAGCATCAAACATGCACATACATACATATCATCTCCCCCGCCCCCTGTGGGACCACTCAGAGGAAGACGAAGTAGGAAACACAGGAAATAATAAACTCTTCCAGCCTCCTGCTCACGCCCCCACTAAAGCCAAATGTCAAAGGTCAGCGGAGAGCAGAAAGTCAGCGGGTGTCTGTCAGTTGTGGCCCCGCCCCTTGGGGTCACCCCAAAAAACAAGGTCTGCACTTGGCAAGAACAAAACACAGCACAGAATGCAAGGAGGCTGCAAGGCAGACGGGCGTTTAATAAATCCACACACTTCTGAAAACATTTCTAGATGTAAAGTAAACATTTACGCAATTTACGCAATGGCTATCTGTGTGCACAGTTTGTCAGCCCAAGAAATTCTAAGGGTAACGGGTCTTGTCCACGAGTCCCAACAAGTCCTCTGCAGTGCCCCGATGCCATCAGTGGAAACAATCTTCTCACTCCTATAATAATAATAATAATATATAATTACAACAATAACAACAGCCTTGAATGAAACACTGGCAAAGATGGGCAGCACATGTGTACCCTCAGAGGGGTGGGTATAACCCTGAATAAAGATATTTGGTGTGAGAGTGACGCTGTGCCTCTTGCTATCTCTGCAACAGATCTGGCATGACGAGGAAACCCAAGCATCATTCCTGTGTTTTATCTCTTTGCCTTTCTTTTGACATCCGCCTGTATGTACTAAGCTCAGGGCAGACAGACACTTTGTAGGATATCTGCTGTCCTCCATCAGAGAGAGAGAGACAGGCAGCTACTACTATATGCAGGCAGGAGAGACAGCAGGGAATTGAAGCAGTCTAGTGCCTTCAATAACAGAGACAGAAGTATATAGAGAGAGACAGAGCGGGTAGCGGAGTGCTGAGACATGTCTGATAGTAAAAGGGAAGGGAAGTCCCCTATATATACTGAAGATCTCCATCTCACATGCCACATCAAAAGAGAAGATTAAGGGCAAAAGGAAAATTGTGCAGAAGGAAGCAAGGGTTTAGCAAACAGAGAGAATTACAAACATTAGCCTGACAGCGCCTCTATTTATGTAACATCACTGTACTACCAATGACTCGAGCAAGAATGCTGGCCAAAAAAATGGATGAGAAAAATAAAGGTAAAAGATGAAACTTATGGCTGAGAAAGCTTTACTCTTGGCTATCCAATCATTGGTAGAAGAACCTGCTTAAAAGTATGATATAGCTTTGACCAATCATGAGCAGTCTACAATCAGGAGATACATTTAGCTGAATTTCCCAGAAGCGCTCAACAGTCGGAAACATTGACAGACATTAAATGTTCTTGTCAGCTTCATGTTTAGCTCTATTAAACACTTTAATTGAGATTAAAGGTATTGATAATCTTGCACAGTTGATGTCTCCAGAAAACTCCAGGATTTCTCAACCCTGGTCTTGGAGGGCCACTGTCCTGCAGAGATTTGTTCCAACCTTAATCAAACTCACCTGCCTGTAGCTTACTAGTAATTCTGAACAGGCTTTACTGACAAGATGTGCATTACATATCACACAATGATTATCGTGCAGCCCTAGTCATCAGGTGAATTTGGTTTACAGGGAAGGATCTTTGACCGGCATGCTACTCCAGAGTCTCCAAACATTGCAGAAGACTTCTTCTGCATGCCTCTTTATATTCTGTTTTTACAACTCCAAGCTTGATTGAGGACTTTCTCAAGCCAAAAAAGAAAATTCACACACTGAGTGTTTTTCTGAGAGGCTTCCAAAGAGCCTGATCAAACAGCAGTCCAACAAACCCACAGGCAGTTGATGATCATAAATCTAACCTTATCAGTTGTCAGAGTAAAAACTGTTTTTCCTTTCTGTTTTCTTTCTGGAATGAGGGAGCAAGTTCAGGGTCATACCTGAGATCCTGCCAAAGTGCAGGGAAAGAAGACAAGACTCCTCGGGATGTCTAAGAGCATATATTCCACAGTTTTACAAAGGCTCTTCCAGCCAATAATTAATGTGCAGAGTATCCACACTGAAAATAAAAGTGGCTCTGATACCCTCATATGTGTATAAGACACATAGCCTCTGCATAACACTCTGCTAGAACGCTGGGGCAATCTTGCAGAAAGATGGATGCAGCATAAGCAAAAAAACAACACAGGGTGACAGCAAGGAAAATAAACAGTCTGAAAGCCCCTAGGTGTGTGTGCAAAGGGGGCGGGAAGTGGCACCTGCAGTCCTATAAAAGAAGGTGTGAACAAGTACGAGTCTTTCTCTGCAGGCAGTGCTTCAAGTGTCATCTGCCCTCTGCCCAGATCCCTGTCATATTGAGTAAACATGGACAAAAGACCCCACAGGGCTATAAAAGAACAGGTCACAGCTGGTACAAAGGTAGAGACCTCAACTTTATGGTCATTAGGCAATGTAGGAAACAAGGACACAAAAAGCAGAAGAATATGCAGGGTACGAGAAAGAGACAGAGACTGAAAAACAGATGTCAAAAGACAGTGAAACCATAAGTGGAGCATAAGAGTAAGGGAATATTTTTTCTGATAGTCTGATCTGACCCTATGTGGTAAGGTTGATACTACTGCCATATCCTGAACCTGTCCACACTCGCCCCCCACAAACCCTGACAGAGGAGCCGCTCTCCATACATTCCACAGAGAGAGAAAGAGATGAAGGAGAACTACAAGGTACAGCGGCTACAAAAATAAAAGAAAAATACGACAAAATAAGAAAGGTGGAGTAAGTAAGCGAGAGAAAACAAAAACTGGGGCAGGAAGAACAGGATAGTCAGAGGAAGGGAGTGCCAGTAGGAAAAACAAGGATTCATCAGGAGGTGAATACTTCCCAAACCTCATTCATTCCCCCAGATAATGCCTGACAGACAAACTCATACTGTGTGAACCTTGCTTGTAATCCTCACAGTCAACTGACAGTACAATGTCTTGACTTGGTGCAATCAGAGAAACCTGGCAGACAAAACAGATCAGGAAAGGGAGAAAGGCTAAGAGACTGGGAAAGGGGGTGGGAACCAAGGCCTAGTGCAGATGACCCAGGTTGGGCTATAACAGGCTACTGCTGGTCCAAGTGGCAGGAATGAGGGCAGCTCCAGGCCATGCAGATGGGACTAATGAATGGAAATACTAGGCTCTGAACTGAGCAGTGATTAAAGGGAGCAGACATTATTAAAAAGAGAGAGAGAGAGAATGAGGAACATGACTGAGAGAGAGTTAGAGACATCTGTAAGGTACTAAGAATTAAAAAAGGGAGCATTTACTCTTTCCTTTTACCATGAGCTGAGATGGAAATCAGATTGCAGTTAGGCAGCACTTATCTGCAACCAGAAGGCTTAAAAGAAAGGGCAAACAGAGGTTAACCTTCAACTGCTCTCTTTACTAAAAGAGTGGGTGGGTATGTATGTGTATGAAAAGGCATTACATCAGGAGTTTGATGCTCCTTCCCCGGACCGGCCTCCCCCAGCTGTAAAATGCAGCTTGTCTCTGTTGACAGGAAATTGTATCGGCGTGTACTCAGCGCAGGCAGCCCAGGGGTGAGATGCTTATGGGGTGATGGAGCACAGCATGGACGACCATGCCGTGGTTAACGGTAAAAGGAAAGATGGTAGGGGAGGAAAGAAGACAGGAATGAGAACAGAGGCCCCAGGGATCAGACAGTCACCTCTAACAAAGCACTGTTTACCAAGAACACACATCTCCTTCCCGCCTCTCTCCTCCCGGGGGGATTCTCAGCAGAAACAACCCGGTCTACCTCCGCCTCTTTCCCATGAGTGCCAGGCCTCAGACCAGGGAGACAGTGCTAATTCCTGCCCCCGGGCAGCTTGGCCTTGGTCACAAACACTACACACAGATAGCCCGGTGAGACAAAGTGGGAGGGAGACCCTTAGCCCCAGTACAGTACAGAAGAACCCTCTTAATTGGAGTTTGTTCTGTGGCGTCTTGTTTGCCTGGGAATAGGAGGAGGAGGTGGTGTGGAAGGGGAGGTGGTGACAGAGGAGGGGTGCAGAGGTAAGGGGCCATTTCCCAAGGGTTTCAACAACAGGGATTAGGCAGAGGACTGAAACTCAATAGGGTTGTCTCGGACACTGGAAATGGATCTCAGGGTATCCCGCCGCACAAGGCCGAAGCCAAAACTGCAGAAAAGCAACACGCATAACTAACAACACCCACGGTATTGTGGGAGCTACAGAATATCCTTCCAGTTGAGTTCACAGCTACTCAGAACCCTCGAGGGGACGTTTGCACACAGGAAGGGTACTTCTAATGGAGAGGAGGAATGTTACAGACAGGAGAGACAGCGGTTCTGTCTGCCCAGAGGGTGTGCTGAGAGACAAAGTTGATAGGCAGGCTGTGCCAAGAGTGTCTGATTCATCAGCCAAGCAGTGGAGGATGAGAACGAGTGTATATGTGAGGCGGTTAGAGCATTGGATGATTTCTCTGGTTGATGCCAAGCGTTCAAATTCCAAAAGGTTTGACTTGAGAAAACAGTAACATGTCAGAGCCGTGGCCTAGCTGTGGTGCTCATGTAAGAAATGCGCATTTTAATCTTGAATCTACCCCATTCCCTTAAATGCTCTCGCAAATCTAAAGACAGAGTCCAGTTTCTGAAAGCATGACAGCTGCAGAAAAGTTGGAGGCAGTTAGTGGTTTTCCTATCTCTGCTTCAGCTCAGATTCAGTCCTCCCTCGCCCTCCTGGATTCCATCACCTCTCCATCACCATGGCAACTAAGCTGGACATACAGCTACACAACAGGTCCTGCTCAGTGTCCCGCCGATAGGTCTTTGGCCTCCGACCAAAAGCACACACAGGGCAGGGACATATATTTGAAGTTGCGATTCAAAGCATGCACGAAACAAAAACAAGATGAGAGCAGGATTTGAAATCTTCACTGGCAAATAACAAAGACCAGGAACATCACTCTAACATTCATGCTGGCCAAAGACCCAAAAGTGTAAGAGACAGAATTCATAACTAGATATGTACCACAAACTCAAAAAAAATCTAAAAATGATCAAGAATCGTTGTGAATATTTGACTAGTTTAAGGGTGTAATGCTGTGCCTTTTCAAATCTTGGCTTTTCAAAATTGAAAAATTAACCTCATAGAACAAAAACAAACAAAATGTAAGAGGCTAAGAAGGCTGAATTATACTTTCTGAGTGTGTTGAAAACCCCCCAAAAACATAAGGCCAACTCTCTGCCTTGTATGTACAAGCTTGAGGGCTCTGAAATAAATATCCACTCCAAACATTGCCTCTGACTGAATCTATTTAGGTTGTCTAAATGTTTATCTGTCTTGTCTTGAAGCCCTCTGCAAGCCAAGAGGTCATGTTTTCCAGTGCTTCCAAAATAACAAAACAAATTGTGTGGTGTGAGTACAACAAACGAGCCTGTCTGAATTGCTATCACTGGCTGTCAGATACTTGAACTCTCCATCATATTCAGATTTCTGCTGTTCTCTTATCCTGCAGGTGAGGAGCTTGGGGCAGTGGGGTCAGATGGTGCAAAGACCAACGTAACCTTAATGATTGTAATACAGCTTGCACTCACTCCATCTGCGTTATTCTGTCCCACCACTGGAAAGAGAGCGGTAGCAGTACAGAATTGGGAAGCTTATAAAAGGCCTCATTCAGAGCACCAATGGATGAGGTTTTACAGACACAGACCAGGAAGCTTGTTTGTCCGAGAATCATAAATATTATGCATCTCCCATCCTGTATCTTAATCTAATCTGCGTTGTTCTAAAGGGATGGGTCAGAGGCATAACAATGCGGGGCTTTCTTTGGGCTTACCCCTGTAATTAATTCCGGTTTCCTCAAGCAGTTGAAAAAGACTCTATAAATGACCGTTTAACTTTGTTCCCCAGAGGGGCTGCCTCTTCCCGCATTGCGAGGCTCAAAATGGCACTTACAACCGCAGGCCTCACAGCAGTATTACCCACAGTGCCTCAGGCTCTGATCCACAAGTTACGCAGCCCTTCCAAACAAACAGTCTGTTTGTCAGGAACAAAGGGGGAGCCAGCCGTGGCTGCTTTTGCCTTAATATAGTCCTGCAGATCTGTTGCCTGGCTTGGGCACTGGGCTACAGAGAAAACCCATGTCAGATGGCGCTTATGGGCAGCAGTGTTTGAAATAGAATGCTGTGGTATAGCTGGGCTTGTACTAAAGTAAAAAAAAAAAAAAGATACAAGGAAGGGTTCTAGCTGCTCTCAAGGCTGGATTTAGAACAGGATCTGGCGAAGAAGGGTTCAGTTCAGGAAGTCTCAGAGAAATTAATCTTGAAAACAGGAAGGTGCTGGGGATGCAGAAAACCCCTCCTACATTGTGCATCGGGTCAGGGCTCCCCTGTCTTTTCTGTCAGCAATGTGTAAAGTTCAGAAGTTCACCCCAAACATTGCAGTCAGTTGGGTTTGTTTGATCAACAACAGCTAAGCGTGCATAATTTCATAAAGTAATTGGTCTTATCAATAATTGTCATACAAACATGTTACTTATTTAGCGATTATAACTCAGCTAACACCTGACACACTAATTTAAAAAGACAAAAGGGTGAAAATATAGTCATTCTTCAAAGAAACGTGTTTAGTCGCAAACCACAACACGCAACATAACTGATTTTTTCAGTTGTGGTTCACCCATAGATAAATTATGTTTTAAATCTGTGAATTTCTTGCTTCTTTCTAAACACAAAAGAAAACTTTTGAAGAATGTAGACAACTAAATGATTGCTGACCCCCATTGATGTCTATAGTATTGTTTCGTTAAGTACTATAGAAGTCACTGGGGGCCAGCAACAGGTTTGGAACTTAAGGGTGAGCATATGACTAAAGAATTTATTTTTTGGGGTGAACTATCCCTGACAACATCCTGTACTATTGTGCTGTTAACTTACATATAGGAGTCAAAGTACATCTTTGATGCACTAAAAGCTAGACCATTTGAAGTGATGATACCCATGGTTTATTGTCAATGCTTTTGATATAAGCTGTAATTGTTTTACTTCTGTCCTTGCAGTGCCACAAAAGGATCATGACAAAACTGGATATTAAAAGATTTTTATATCCAGTTCATAGGTAATCCAAAAGCATAGCTTTTAATTTTAATTATGCGCAAACACTAGGGAGTCGATTTTAAGGATTTATATTTTCTGTTTAACTACGGAAATTAAATGTATGGTGGGCTATGAATCACGAAAAATAAATTTGTATTGTTGCCTCAGACCAGTGGGAGTTGACCCTGGCGTTTAGTGAATACCATTGTGATTGGATCATCTTTTAAAAGGCGTAATTTGCTACAATCTGTTGAGCCAAAAACAAAACCTGTGCGATACACCATTCACCCGATGTACATAACTGCTGGATGCCATCCATCAGCAATACCAGGACCCTAAATCACAGCAAAGCTTTGGCAGCCAGCCGTAATTCGTCTCCAGTTCCTACGGCACTCCAGAAGGACGACGGCTGTCAGCTAACCCGAACTAATGAGACCTGGACTTCAGGGATTAAAGGCAATTATTCCGGGTGATGGACCAACTCAGTATCACTGTAGTTATGGTATCATCAAATCTATAAAATCCTGTATGCTGCTCAAAATCAGACGTCATGGTCCCGATTAAAAATAACCTCAAATTTGTTTGGTGGTTCTTCTAATCAGCACAGGGCCGATTCCGTATGCAGTGTGACGGTATGCTTGCCATACCGCATGACCACATCTGTCCTGTCTGCAAGGAATGGCAGCGAGACAATTTATTGAATATCCACAATCCATTTAGACTATAAATATTAAAATACACTTTAAAGATATTCATTTATTTAAAAATACTGTGAAGCTTTATTACTTCATCTCGCCATTTATGGCCAATGGCTAATCTTGGAATGGTGCAGAGAGCAAAGATCATAGCCCCAAGCTAAATAAACCTTCAAACCACACAGCCCTACAAAATCACTTTCATCCCTCCCTGCCCAGGGCGGGAGTAAAAAGAAAGCTGCCTAACATCTGTTGGGCAACAGAGGCAGGGCAGAAGATGACTCCCTAAATACACCAACTTTCGTTCAAGTCTCCCACGCCAACACGCCTCGACTGCAGCTCAAAGCTACTCAAACACATTCATCACTCACTTTTAATGTGCATTTACATTCTATCCTGCCCGAAGCCCAAACACACACAGACGGGATAAAAAAAAAAAAGCATAAAACTTTGTCTGAATTGCTCAACCCACTTTTATGAAAACTCGTCCGCCTCTTCCGCCCCAGACTGACTTCCGCGCAGTCCTAACTAATCGTAGACAGGGTTTTTGCTTTTGCTTTTGATTGATCCAAAGCAGTGTTTCCAACCCACGACGTGCGACAAACTACGACAGACCACCAAAATGACTGGAAAGGCCATCACTGGGTCCGAATCATTACACATGCTTACATTCAAATTGGCCACTTAGCATACCTTTTCAACAGCCCCATGTGTTTATCATTACCCAGAACCCTCTAAACGGCCAAACATTATTCTAGCTCTCTAAATAGAACTGCAGCATTTAGCTCCAGTCTGTACTGGATAACCGATGCCCTGCTAATGATTTATAAATGCTCGTAATTAGCAAAGGAACACTGATGGGTCATGACTTTAAAATCACAAAATGTCATCAAGTCCTTTAATTAGGAAACCAAGAGGGCTCGATCACAAACGTGCAAAGAAACAAAACGGGGAAGCAAAAGCAATTGAAGATAAGTACTTCTCGATCCAACTTATCTAGAAAGATAAATGCTAAGTTGTGCAAAAAGAGTGACCTCAGAAACTAGCTATTATTTGACTGAAGTGTAGGAATGAATGGGAAATGCTTGCATGTCCTCCTCCAGGATAAAATAAAACGGAGTGTGGGTACACCCTCAGAAATAAAGGTGCAAAAGCTGTCACTGGGGCAGTACCTTTTCAAAAGGTACACTTTTATACCTATTAGGTTGAACTATGTACACTGCAAGTACTAATACGCACCTTTAAGGTACCAAAATTGACCCTTTAGGTAGAAACTTGTACCTTTTTAAAAGGTGACAGCTTTTGCACCTTTATTTCGGAGAGTGTCCTCTGAAGGTGCCCACCTGTGGCCGAAAGACTAAAATAGTCAGGATGATGTTTTCTGGAACGTCAACTCCACCAGATTCTAAGTGCAGCCCCTATGTAATAAAAGTCTGTTTGAAACAGTGGAAGCATACGGGTATCATTACATTCTAGTAGCACACAGAAAATAGAGATCCCATCTGAGATGTGGGAGCTTAATAAACACTATCAGTAAATGGAGGAAAAAGAGCGGAACCCTTCCTTTTCATCTTTCTCTTTTTGAGCTGATAAAAAAATATTAGAGATTGTGAAACGTCACCGTTATCATATATTCCCTACAATCTACACCAAATTTAAAGCAGTTAAACTACAGTTAAGTGTAACACTGTACTGTTAGTTATGGCACAAATTACTGAAGAAGTAGATAATTACACATGGGTATTATCTTTTAGAAATGCATAACCATCCAAACGTTTTATAACAGCTGTACAACAAGGGATTAATAATTACAGTGACAGCAAATTAACAGACGCATTTATACGAGCAAAACCGTTTTAAAAAACATATACATTACTCAAGAATAAATCAATTTCTGCTGCTACATGTTTGATTATTGTTAATTATTAATATCCACTCACTCTGTATACTAAAGCTTTGAGTGAATTTCTCTATAAAACATCAAATCAATATAGCATTTTGTCACACTAAAACACTACTCTTTGGAAAAGCTTTAAGAGACATCCTGAACTGCACAGTGACATGACACTTGAAAACAAACCAAAAACACAGCCAAAACCGAAACCTTCTACCACCACAATATATTTTAAAACCCGACTCAAGCTATATATTTGCGGTTATGAACTCTAAACATTGCTTTATCTCTAACCAGAGTGACAGGAAACAATTTCAACAGCTCCAACTGTGCAAAGGGAGATTTTGTTGTGTAGTGATTACGATGAGATGATAAGCATATGTTTAATCCATCAGCACAGTTGTCTTTCTCGCCATATTTTATTCTGACAAGATCGTCTGAAAAATGAGAGAGAGAAAGCCAACAGGTGAAAGAGAACAAGTCGGATTATATGCGACCGAGCTCAACATTCCTGCCTGGACAAAAATAAAGACATGATGATAAAAGTTCACTCGGCTGTCCTATAGTGCCTCATCCTCTGTCTACGCCTTTCACACGTCCCATAAAATACCGCAGCGTAACGGCACAGCAATTTTCAGCTAAATACACGAGGTTGTAAAAAGCTGTGAATGTAGCAGAAATTAAAAACGAAAAGAAGTCACGTGCTTACATTCACTCATTACACTTGCTTTTCCTGGAAAGCGCGTCTTCAAACTTTTATTGTGCTGGTATCTTGAGATCTCTCGGTCTCTTTCTCTCCCGAGCAGAAAGCATGAGGGCTTTGTTACACAGCAGTCATGTTGTCCTAACCTCTCTGATCACACAAAAGACACTCACATGCCACATGTAGGCATCCATTTACGCCTCTTTAGAAGCAGAACATCAAAAGAGTCATTACGCCCACAGGAGGAACAATGCAAAGATACATACCTCTATCTGCTGCCGGAATCATAAACATCAGTATGCAAATAAACAATTTGATTTTTTTTTAATCGCCTACAAAATTTAAAGCATTTAAATGAATAGACCCAAGATACATCAATCCATCAAATACAAAACTTAGAATATATTCTGAAGTACACTGTTACTATTGTAAAATGAATTCGGGTTGGTATAAACTCTACAGAGAGTTTAAGACACATTTCCTTAAATCGGGATGAGAATCCTCTCAAAAGGCTTGCAGAGAGTAGCAATCCATTCAAATATCACTCATTCTGGCACAACCTGTTGCGCCTTTACAGTACTAACCTACATTTTAATCAAAATATAAGAATATTTTCTTACAAACCCTTTTAAACGTTTTAATCTATAAACCTTGAAATTGAACCGGTCATCATGTCAACTACATATTTGATCTTTTTAAATATTTTATCATTTGAAAACGCAACTCCTAAATAACCCATTCTGTGGATTATCTGTGAAAGGTTCTAATTTATTGTTCTTCAATCTAGCGCTATTTATTTTCCAGAACAAAAAACCCCATGGATTCTGTCTCACAGGTATCTCATTTCAAAGAGCTGAGTGTTTGGGGTCTGACTAATACATACTGCGGGGTTAGTTTTCATCAATAGCTATCATCAAACTGCAACAGTGGTAAAGAAATTACCATTTTTTTATGTTAATTAAGACTTTAATTACATAAAGTGGATGTCAACTTAAATATTTCAGAGGAAAGCCAATTAAAGACATGTTACGTTAAACAATAATGCAAACCAAGTTTAATTTACTTACAAAACTTGCATTTAACAGCCAAAACGTTTTTATAAGAGACATCAGAACTTGACTAACAATCCTAACAAAACACGTGTCACAGAGAAAAATTTGTCTGATTGTTTTAATGTTTTCATATTTACTGAAATAACTCTAAAAGCTCCCCGAAGGCCAACAGGAACGTCAATGTTGTGTTTATACAGTTACACTTGTGATTAAAGTCACTGTCAGAAAAAAAAAAGAAACCTAAAGTCAACTCAGACTCAAGGAAAACTGAAACGGTTTCATTGATAGGACTTGGGGTTTTTTTATTCCTGCAACTTTTACATAGGAACAGTTTGAACAGTCAGTCTCACTCTAGATACTTTGTTTCAACACACTTTGCACTCTGACAAAAGGAGTGTTCATGCATTCCACCACAAAATCTTTCACGCTTAGATTTTGTGAATTTGTATTTGTACTTTATTTCAGTTTCCTCACATCATACTCCTTTGTTTAAAACTTTTAATCTTCTTTTTAAATTTTGTGAAGCCTTGTTTATACACTATAAACATGCTTTCTACATCCTTTACAATTTTGCATTTACTTTGTGCACTAGGATATTTTGTTTCTACACACTTTTGTACGCCCTTTAGCATTCTTCAACTAGTTCATTTGATTTCTAAAATTGAAACTTTATTTCTAAACTCTTTACATTTTGGCAAAGGAATTGCTTATGTTTGCCCAAACAAAACTTTTTCACTTGGCACTTTACATCGATACATTACACTGACATCTAGAGAGTTTACAGTGAAGTCGAGTTTGTTTGTGAAACCTGCACACTTTAGTCTGAAGTGCATTCAAGAACAAAACAAAAGTCATTTTTAACACTTGGCACTCCTCATGTATGATGTCTGCAGTGCAGGAAAAACAAGTTGAATACACATAAACTTTTCAGCGGAAGGCTCTCTTCACGCAGCACGTCCGCGGGGGAAGACTCCCCGAAGTTTCTTACCTTTTACAGGAGGGCAAAAGCTGCTGGCAGCCGGGCGCTCTAGCAGTGAAACACATTCTCTTGATGGCAGATCCGCACGGGGCCCTCCATTAGACGCGGGCGCAAAGTGCAAAACAACGGGGGAAAATAGTAACGATACGCCGTTTCACTCGCTTTCTGTCCCAGACGTACAGACGCGTGAACGCCGCGGAGTCAAAGTACGTAACTCAAATCTTCGGATCCCGGTGAAGTTCGTAGTAAGTGAACCCTACTCGTCTAACTGTTTTACTCTGTACTCTCTGTTTTACTCTGTCCTCTCTTTTCCCTGCACACGTTCACTCTACTACTACTACTGTCTTTTTCTACACACACGGAGAGAGAGAGAGGGGATCATATTGCTCAGCAGCTCGTCAGAGCAGGAATGTTCCAGCCCTACAGCAGCAGGGCAGAGCTTCAGTATGCAGGGGGTTGCCCTACTGCCGCTGTGTGTGTGCGCGCGCGCTTAATGAATATTACCAACATACCCGCCTGCACCCCTACAACCCCAAACTTCCTCAGCTTGTGATTATTTTCATTTACTTTTATTTACATTTTGTTCGGTACTATTTAGTTATTTTATTTTACTGTAATATTTTTAACCAAATGAAAATAAAAATGTGGTCCTGGACCACAAAATCACTCATAAGTATCACAGGTATATTTGTAGCAATACATTGTATGGGTCAAAATTATTGATTTTTTTCTTTTATGTCAAATATCATTTGGATATTAAGTAAAGAGCATGTTCCATGAAGATATTTTTATTTCCCTCCATAAATTTATCAAAACCTAATTTATTTGTCTACTTAAGTTAACAGGAACTGGTAGCAACAACATATATTAAGAGTATTTATTAAAGACCTGAGAATTTTAGAATTTAAATTACAGTTTAAATATAAATTGTGATACAGTTATTCATGCAATTGTGATAATAAACTGCAATAAGTGTACGTTTTTACTAGAAACATGTGTTTGGCCTTGTCTGCAAGTCAAAAAAAAAATTAAATTCTTACATCTTGAAGATAAGAATAGTCCTTACAAACATTAACAAGAAACATTTGTACAAATATCCAAATTAAAAAGTTGAAAACTTTTACCAAGCATTACTGAGACAGATGTTGGTGCGATTGGCAGGTGGTGTCTCTGTTTGCATGCCTCCATAATCCTCAGAAATGAGTTTTCAGAAAGAATGTGATATATTTGTACAGAGCTCATTCCTCAGTCATTCACAGACAAGGACAGTTACAATAAAGGACAGAGGTTTTCATAGACTTTTGCATATGCTTCTGTAGCGCCTGTTTGTACCTTGAGTAGATACATTCTGTGGTTTATTTTGGCCTCTGGACCATTGGTTGGATGTAGCTTATGTTGTTTGGCTGGGACTATTTCCTCAGCACTTTGTGAGATGAGGGTGTGTGTGAAGAGAAGTTCAGGTGTGGAAGGAATGGCTGGTTGGCTGGTTAGTGTGTGTGTGTGTGTGTGTGTGCGTGTGTGTGTGTTTACAGCCAGAATGTGCTGGATGCCTGAGCTTGTGTGTGAAACAGTCATCTGTTCTGTGTATGGGCATGTGTAAATAACATAATCATCTTTGCGCGTGTGATCACTGGACAAGACCTGTGATGGGATGGCCCACCCGGACCGGTGGACAGCAGGTGCTGCCTGCCTTTCTTACAGCCCATTCCAGTGGAAAGTGTGATTCAATTTCTCCAAAGTCTGCAGAGAAACATGCATTTGTGGTCTCAGCCAAGCCGAAGAACCTATAGATTCCTGACAGCAGAGAGAGAGAGAGAGAGAGAGAGCTGTTGGAGCGTAGAGGACCTCTTATCTGACAACTGCTGCTTTCTATTCTGCTTGAGAAGAGCTGGACATGCCAACATGCCCTTGGCGCCCCACTTTTCTCCCTTTTGATTTTCATGCGAAACAGATTTACAGCTGTTATCAATACTGAAATATTGTGCAATAAGCATTTCTTTTTTACTTTTTAGTGATGGTTGCATCACTTTTGTTATTGCTTATATCTATGGTTGGTTATTAAACAGTATTAACTTTGCACGTAACTCATCCCATGCTGTGGGTGTGGAGTGTTATTTTTAGGGACGACCAGATCAATCCTCACATAGAGTAGAGAAATATTTAACAATTTTATTGTTTTTGCTGAGCATAAGACGCTTCTTCAAAAAAAATATATAAAAAAAAAAATAAAAAATGTAATTATTGCACACATTTGTTAGTGTAAAGAAATGATTGTATTCAATAACTGTGCCAGTAAGCATTAATCCTAAAACACCATAGCCATCCCAAAGCAACCAGCAACATGATTCAGTATATCTATTTTTAATTATCCTCACACAATGTGGTTCTACACACGTTTGGAACTTTTTCCCAGCCCATGTTATTAGCCTTTGGCCCAACAGTCCTATTCCTCTCATCTCTCTGCACCTCTGCACAGAGCTTTCACCTTCTTGAATGGGATTTTGTCAGGGAGAAAAGCTCAGCCCAAGCCAAGAGCAGCAGGCTATCTGTGAGCCCTGCTCTGGATCTAAAGGCCTCTGTGTTGGGCTGCATGGACTCACCAGGCCCTGGACTGAAATCAAAGGTGTTCGCATGAACCAGACTCCAGGAGAGAAGGCGTAGACCTCTCCACACACAGGTCATGTATGTAACATCTCTCTGTTCGGCTCGGAGATCTTTCTCGCTCTAGTTCATTACCTCTGTTTTGCCCTCCTTTCCTCTGGCTTTGTGTTTTGGGCCGGTGGGAGTGTGTGTGTGCACGTGAGAAGGAGAGAGCTACTGTGTGGCGGGCTCAGAGGCGTTGAGGGGGGGTTTGAGGGGAATAATTTGACACAGTCTCATGTGAAAGGCCAGAAAGCGGGCAGTCCACAGGGAGCAGGGGTCTTCATACAAAAGCGTTTGGAGGGGGTCAGTCAAAGCAGTGAGAGACTTAGAGAGGCCGGAGCCATGCTGGGAAGTGAAGCGGCTACACAGATTCCTCCCTGGCCCTGCAGTCTCTGTTTCTCATACCAACATGTCAGTTCAGAATGAGAAACTGTTCTGATGGCCATGCCTGTGTGCTTCTGAAAAAGCATTTATTTTATGATTCCACTTTAGCTATGACTTTTTAAACAGATAAATCAGATGAATCAAAATAAAGGAATTTTATTTACCATTAAAATATAGAAATGTAGCCTACCTGGGACCTTTTAGGACCTTCCTTTAATGACATTTAAGTCTATTTTTTTTCCAGTTTTCATTGCCACATTGCAACAGGATCTTTTATTCATTATGATAATGCATAAAAATTAATAAAGTATCATTTATAATATATTATCTTACTCATTGGTTTGTCTTATTTTAAATCACATTAACTAAATACATTTTAACTAAATAAATTTGATTTAATTTGTATTATTGTATGTATTACAGCATTGCTTTTATGAAATTGTATGTGATTTTAATATTTATTATTTAATTTTTAAAACTCATTGTACTGCATTAATATAAGTCTATAAATCACTTTTATTATTATTATTATTATTATTATTATTGTTTTAGCTTTTTTTATTTTACTAGACATTTCTTTTGTGATTTTGTGGCTAGTTGAAAAGGAAAACACAAAAAGCCCCCAAAAATAAATTTTTTGAAAAGGTAATTTAAAATTAGCCACTGTATCAGAAATCCCCCTCGCGCCCCTTCTCTAAGGTGCCCACCCCTTGATCCTGTTTATTGTTTGCCTTGTCCCGGGATAATCAGGATCTGATCACTGTCAACAGAGTGTTTACGAGCTGCAACGCAACACAGGGTAGTGTTGACTTTTCCAGCGGGGGCCGTGATGCTCCACTGTCTCTCCACCTCTCCCACTATCAAAAGGTCATTAGAGATAGCAGGAGTGCCATCAGGGCTGTGGGTTAGACTCAGAGGTCAGAGGTCAGAGTACACAGCTAAATCAATCCTGGGACAATCCTCAACCTCACACAGGAATGTGCGTTCTTATGTCAAAGGTTAGCTTATTAAATCCTGCCTGGAAGAACTCATCCTACTGTACGGGTGTGGAATTAAATTTTTTTTACAGCAATATAAAGACAGTTACATTGAATATACATTGTAGATTAGAATAAAACTTCATAATTCCTAACAGAAAAAAAAAATGCAATGTTGCAGCAGCAGTAAAGTTGCTAACCGATGTTAAGTGTTTTGAATTGTGAAACAGGATTTTTGTGATTTTATCATGGGAAATTGATCGGATCATTAAAATTGGTCACTAGGTGGTCAAAGGAGAGGAAATATTTGATTAAAAAATAAATACAAATAGAAAAAACAAAGCAGAAAAGTGCATTAAAATCAATTTCATGTTGGCTTAAACTATATTATTAAAATGTACAATTTACAAAATGCAAAATGGAAAAAACTAAAATACTAAATTGTTAGTATAATTAATTAAATAGTTAAAAATAAGAAATGCAAATGATGCTTTTATATAATATATTTTATAAGAATTTTAATTGTTCCAATTAGTCTAAACTCATTTAATATTTGCAATATCATATAATATATGTAATGCTCAATTATTAAGTTCTTTAAACCCATTAAAACATTAAATATAAAACCCATTTTGTGAAAGTTGCAAGAAACTTTAAGTTCCGTAAAGAAACTCCCTTTACTGTTGTACAACACACTTAACCAATATCCTTCAGAAAGGCCATGTATCTCTTAACTCAGACAGGTGTGTGTGTGTGTGTGTGTGAGAGAGAGAGAGAGTGAGAAAGATTGGAACACCACGACCCCCCACCCCCCACCCATCTGGTTTGTGCATCACTGTGCCGAAATTGTATTATCCATTCTGGCCTCTCTGGGAATTTCATCAGTATGTTACATCTCACTTATTCACTCATCTCTCTGCACTCTGTTCTTTCTCACACACATACTCACATGCATTCTTTCAGCCTCAAACATAAGTCATTCATACAAATACACACACTCAGAAGCCCACTTGTTTCCGTGGAGAGTTTGCAGAGTGCTCAACTTATTTACTCCCCTCAACCTATCTTGTTCAGGGCAAAACGATCTCTGCTTTGTAAAAACGGTGATAGTTCTGTTTAAAAATCTAGAAAGCATCAGATTTAAGGCAATATAGGTGCACTTCTGATTCAAAAGCTATTCTAAGTAAGCTTAGACTACAAGAGACCTTGTTTTTTCCTAGGCGTTACATGTACCCTTCAGGGAAAAGGCAATCCCAGAATGCACTGCAATAAGCTCAGTGAATCTATAGTAGCAACTTTTGCACTACACAAATAATTCTCTAAACAAGAGACTAAAGTCATAATTGATTTCAATTGAGTTTGACGTTAACATGTTGCTAAGCTAATGACACATCCTCTTATACCGATATACATAAATATTGGGTAAAATATAAAATGTTTAGGTACACAGACCTATATTTTGTCAAATCTCATTCATGTTTACTAATAGTTTTCTGAACAGGAAAAGTCATAACTTATTTCAATTGAGTTTGACGTTAGCATGTTGCTAAGCTAATGACACATCCTTTAATACCCATATACACATAAATATTGGTAAAAACATTTTTTTAGATGCACAAATCTATACAGTATTTTATCGAAACTCATACAGGTTTACAAATAGTTTTCTGAACAGGAGATCAGACATAAAAATAGCTTATAATCAATAAGTTCACCCAACCCAATCTCATGAGGAAGCAGAACTGTTTTATGAGGAGGCGATTGTAGTGTGATTCATACAGAAAATACAGTTGTTTTTGCTTTTTTTTTAAGTAACCCTGCTGAAAAACCAGCATATGCTGGTTTGGTAGGTTTTGAAAACTGGGATGCTGGTTAATGCAGGTCCTTTGGTGGTTTATGCTGGCCATATGCAAAGGAGCAGCAAATGACTAGCATGAACCAATTTAAACCAGCATCCCAGCTTCAAAACCTACCTAACCTACATATCCTAACAGGGAAGCATTTGGTCCATCCAAACTTTAGTGGAAAATGTATAGCCTATAAAAATAATAAGTACAAGTTTATATAAATTAGCCACCAATTAGTCAAAAAGGCAAAATAGTTACAAACTACCATGAGAGTATGTTGGTCCACCATCTTGGATTTATTTATTTATTTCACTGAACTTGTTGCATGCATTCTTGGATTGCCTTCTGTGTGAAGGACACATGTAATGCATATGCTTTAGCTTGAACTTTAACGACAGCCATATTCTTGCCTGATCAGGATGTTCCCAGAATGCAACTGTGTAACATATACAACCATGGGGCAGCTTTAAATTTTTTTCTGTCTTTTCCTCTCTGGAGAACATTGCTTGGATATTGTAGACAGGGTATCATTAAAGATAAGCTGGAAAGTGATGACACAACAGGGCTCATCTGTGATGGAGTGAGTGAATGTGAAACCAGGGAAAAAGAGGGGAAGGAAGCAGGTAAAGAGAGTCATCAGTCACAGGGTGCAGTAAAGTCTCCTTCAGTCTTGCAGTGTCGGCCTCTCTGCTGATTTATAGCGCCGGGCGGCTGAGAACATCACAACACACTCACTCACACGGATACATGTGTGAGAGAACATGCAGAGATACACACATGGAAGTACACATATGTGCTGCTGTAGGGGAGACAGGAAGGAGTACATATACACATACACACATTGCAAAAAAATACATTTGACAAAAGCAAATGGTATTAAAATGTATTCAATAAATAAAATGTATTTATTTAGATGGATATTGTGTCAAGGATTCCTTTTAAATCCTGGATGTGACTTAACTATTTGCCATCACATTAAAATTACATATTAAAATATATTTGTTCTTACTGTGTTTTTGATCAAATAATGCAGCCTTGGTGAGCATAAGAGACTTATTTCAAAAGCATTTTTATTTAAAAATCATACCTACCCCCAACCTTTGAACAGTAATATAAATGCATGCAATTACCTGGCCCTACTGTATTTTTACAGCAAATTAGAGTTAGATCACACTCACAAAGACTTTCATTCAAACTCTCATTCACACCAGTACTGATAATAAACTCTTCTTAACACCTCTGAAATCCTCATTCATTTGCAAAAAGCAAGTAATTGACTGGTTAGAGCACACATCACATAGGCAAACACCCACACACACATATGCTAATGCTGGGTTTCAGACACTCCTTCTTCTAATTGAACCACTAATCCCTCAAACTGAAGTACTGCCTTCTTTTCATCACATCCGTCAGCTGATGACACTCCATAACACCCCCGCTACACATACCTGCTCATGATCTCTGTATGAACCTAACCTGAGGATGGATTCAAAGGGCGCACAGAGAGAGCCAAGTAATTAGATGACATCGGTTACTAGCTGTCAGGCAGCCGACGAACTGCAAACTAATAAAAGCAATAAAGGAGGCAGACACGGCTAAATGCCGTCGTGGTTGTGACTCTGAATGGCCTGAACAGATTTAAAAAATGAGCTGGATGAGTGGGATTACTGCTCACACACTCAGAGAGAGCGCTTATCGGCTCTCATTCACACCCGACGGAGACGGCTGGGTGTTGTCATGGTAACAGGAAGTGTCTTCAAGGCCTTCAAGATGGCCACCGGCTTGTGAATGGGTGCATTCCTCAGTGCTGGGGTGTCCCGTGGGGTCTGTGTGCGGTTGAGGGGGAGGAGGTGATTTTAGTGGGTATTTACTCCAAAAGGGACACTATATAAATAGTAACTGCTGCTGTTTTAAGAACTTCCTGTCACTAGGTATTCCATAAAACAGTAGATAAACAAACAATGGCCTTCCCATCGGGCCTCAACCATGTTTTAGCTCCATGCAGGCCTGGGGGGAGAGAGTTCAGTCTCTTATCCACTGCGCTAAGGCATGTGTGAGTGTTTTCATGATGCTCCTTTCCAACCCTATCTCACAGCAATTTATACGGTTTGACAAGGTGGATAATTCGTAAGAATTCGCATGACCTTGCTTGTTTGAATTCTTATGATTTGTGAAAAATCATATGTATTTTACGAAGTGGCGATTTCGTAGGGATTCATATGAAGGACCAGACCTTACTCTGCTCCTAAACTTTACTGTTGCAAAATTCATACAAAATCGTATGAGTGAGGTCACATTTCAAATCTGAGTCAACAAAACCATCAAAATCATGTTCTGCATATATTATTATTGTTATATAATCTGTATGGTTAAGCTGTAAACAATATTACAAAGAAAATTTTTAAATATGCAAAAAGAAAAATTGGGGAGACTCAATAAATTATGAATACTTAATTGCTACTATGTGAATAATATGTAATAATGTGTTTACATAATTCAGATTACATGCAATCAGTTACTGCTCAACACTGTGTGCTTGTCCATAAAAATATACACTATATATTTTCAGAGCTTGAATACCTTTATTTATTGATAAGGCACTTAAAGTAAAGTCCAAACTATGGCTGAGGGATAGTTCGCTTAAAAATAAAGATCATTTATTCACCCGTATGTCACTTTCGACATGAGATAGGAGACAATGTTTTATTTGGGGAACGAACACACACACACAACATTGACTCATGACTTTCTTTATATAAAAAAAAAAGATACCATGAATACCATGGTACCTTCTTGATATGTGGCCCAAATACATGGTACAGTGGTACCATGCCATGCATTCCTAGAGTTTCTAAGTAAATGTAATGTTAAAATTTTCCTTTGACATTTCTCATAAATCTTTAAAATGGTGTGTTATGCGTGTCTGCTTGGAAATATATTCATAACAAATAGACATCTACTCATGCATTGCACAACCAGCTTGCCAGGGAATGAGACCAAATGTTTTCTTAGCCAATTAAATATGGTTCTCGTTCTGGTCCGAGCCACTGGTAGCAGTATTCCCAGCTGCTGAGTGAATGTCATGCGTGTTTACTCAGTGTTATGCTGCAGGCCTGTTGCTCAGAGTTTTGATTGGACAGGGATGTGGCACTTTGGATGGGATAGAGAAGCAATAACATATGCAAACACGCAAGCGTAGCAGTGACTGGGAATACAGACATGAACACATGCATATGCAAGCACA
This sequence comes from Enteromius fasciolatus, assembly GCA_032361145.1. Classification (NCBI taxonomy): domain Eukaryota; kingdom Metazoa; phylum Chordata; class Actinopteri; order Cypriniformes; family Cyprinidae; genus Enteromius; species Enteromius fasciolatus. The sequence continues at coordinate 3,429,452 of JAUMHR010000075.1, read as the reverse complement.
AATAGAAAGCTAATACAACAATAGCGATATTTCTTTCATTTCATGCAGTTTGCATTTTTTTCTATTATTGGGATACGTTTAAAACAAATTCTAGAATGTCTAATTATTTAGTTTAATTTAACGTCTACAAAGGAATCACATGACCAATGTCACAAATGTGTTTAATAGATTAGTGACCTAAAATAGTGTAGACTTGTAATTACTCCTGCTTCATTTTAAGTCAATTTCTTTTGCATTTTTAGCTTTTTTGTATCCAAATGTCTTTTAAATGTGTTGTGTTAGCAACATGGCATTCAAACATGTACAAATATTAAACAGTATTATAACTTATTATCATTGAGCAATTTTTTTTTTTTATCATGATGGTACTTTTTCAGGCTTTTAAGCACAAGTAAGTGTAAGGCGAGAGGTCAGAAGACTGTGCCGTCGAAAGATTCCCTTCAACAGGATGTAAGACAGGAATCCTAGGCAGATGTGAAACCGGAGACCAGGACTGATGTCTTCATAATAATCTCCATTTACTCTCTCTCACTGTCTCTCTGTAATGGTCTCATCCGTCCTTTCTCTCTCTCTCAGCCTCACTCACCACCGGAGAGACCCTCTCAACCCGTGGACAATCGGTTCCAGCCTTCCAGGCCTTTGCGCTTGTTTTGTCCCTAGGCATAAATTGCAGCTCCCTGGGGGTGGACAGAGAGACAGCCGGCCATAGAAAAAAGAGATGAAACTGTCTGAAGAAGCTTCTGTTTCAAATTAGTTTTGCAGGACAGAAGGTCACCAAGAAAAACAAGCCAAAAAGCCCCTGATAGACCTTATATTTATGTAATATCTCTGCATATGAGATAGCATTACTTGCCCATTGGCCAAGCAGAAGAACCAGACTTTTCTGTCAACTGCTGGAAACACAGGCTTGAGTAGCCCAGGGTTATGGTGTCCTGATTGGGGCATTGAAAGTAAGTTTACAGGCCTGTTAAAAGTAAATAAAGAGCGCTTTCCACTGAGGCACGTATTTCATGGCCTTCAGTACCTCAGTCTCGTTTTCGCTCTCTCGTGCCTTTGCTTTCATTCACAGTATTTCATAGCCCACCCAGCGTGAATATTGCTGTAACCCTGCTCCTCTCAAAAACAGTGCTGTCCTGACATCTCTGTAAAACTACTGCCGAGTTAGGTCAGGTAACTG
>JAUMHR010000075.1:3417388-3428175 GCA_032361145.1 Enteromius fasciolatus | reverse complement strand
TTATCAACCAGCATCCTAGTTCTCAACTTGTGTTGTTTCAGGACTTTTCATTGTGGCGCAAGTGGTAACCCAACATTAATAACATTCTCAATAATTATCATTGTGAAACTGATCACGAAACCCACTAATGAATCCTTTTCTGCAAGACCCTGTGATTAGGCATCAGGTCGTGCTTCTGTTTTGCAGTTTCAAGATGGAAATTTGACTCCCTAGCACAAATCGGGTGAAATAGAGACGAGGTAAGGCAGGAGACAGGACAGTCTCTTATCCTGCAGTGGGACAGATTGATGGTGCTGCTGGGAGCCGTCAGAGGAAGGGAGTTATTGAGATGATCCAGGGCGAGAGGCTAAGCATTCTGGGTGAAAAGGGTAACAGGCACCCACAAATCAGGGAATCATGGCATAGTCCCGTCTCGTCCCTGTTTTCTCCTTCGTTTTTTACTGTGTCAGAACTTTACTGATTACAGAAACAGCACTTTGTCTGGATTATGATCATTGCCGTCGCAGCCAATAAAGGGACAGAGTGCATAAGGCCCAGTGGTTGAGAGGGGCCTACAATGATGTCCTTTCGGGGGCCTGATTAAGATCCCCCACAAACCTCACTGAACTTGAATGCAACGGGCCTACTGACTACTCTCACAAGTATCATGCTTTGACTATAGTCCCAGTGGTTAAATACGGAGGAGGCGCCCAGACATTCCCCAAGTGTAAAATTGATTCCAGTTGCTCAGTTTTGGTTTTGAGGGGCGTAACTGTCCAAACACGTTCTTCTTGGCAACCCTGCTGATCACCGTACAACCATGAAGTCAAGCCCTCTACCATAAAAACCTCACAGTTCTCACATGCCCCATCCTCTAGAAATGAGACCAGCTTACAGCCCCCATAAATAAGCAGAAATGAACCCGATCACGCACTTAACCTTTAGGGAACTGATGAGAAACATATTTAGGACAGCTTTATCATGGCTTTAGATAGTTTTCAGAGATATCTAATTCTTTTCCATATGACATCTGGTCAAGCTCTGTCGAGACCGTTTTTAATAGTGTCTCAATAATAAAATTTACCAAAAATGTAAAAATATTAGGATTTTGAGATGGTTTATATTTGATTCTTTAGGGATTAAGTACCACTGAGAACCATTCCTTTTTATCTCAATAGCAGTTGCTTGGTTGGTGGCAGCTTCACATCTTTCACACCTTACCTGTCTGAGCAGGTGGATTTACAGAATTTATTAGATTGTCAAAACTATGAAAACTAGCTATTCAGTAAGATCAACATGTTCTTTGACGGATCAGTATATTCTTCAGTGCTTCCATAGGAATTTAAAAAGGGTTCTCCTATTGCCTAGTGCTTAAAAGCTCTTTCTGGAACATTTATTTTTTAAGAGTGTAGCTTTGCTTGCTTTCCAGCTGCTGGAAATGAAAAATAAATTGGTTTGCAGTTTTGGCCCACATCACCATCAAACGTCCTGTTCCACACCTACAATGTGTCGCTCTCAAGAGTTATGGCGCATAGTCCTGATGTCTTTTTTTCCATTAATCCACTTCCCCTGTATTAGAGCCAGCCTCTCTGGCCCCACTCCCACCACCTCTGACCTGTGTTCTAAACCGCTTGTCCTCTTGCCTCATTAAGAGGCGAGTGTTCACACCTCTCACCATGTTGGGCCCAGCTGTGAGTTACACCACATTTAGCAATCACACAGCCTGCACTGGCCTAGCACTTGAATTCAGGAAGGGGCAACAGGGTGTCCTAGAGTGCCCTATAGCGCCCTGGTTCTCTGATCTCAGCTTGGTGAGCAATAAATCAGTCTAGAAAGGTTACGAAGGGAAAGCCCTCATTAAATTAAGGTAATAAATGGAGAGAGAGAGATGTTTGGTGGCTAGTGTGGCGGAAGCTAAAGAGTGGTAGCAGATATGCAGGTAAGACTGCACAGTAGCCTATTAGCTTGTGGTCACTTGTGGAGGTTATAATGGCAGAAAGAAATGCTTTTACATCTCACAGATGAATTTAAGAGCAGTGTCAGCACATGTGTGCAAGTGTTGTGTGATTAAATGTTGTGTAGATCAAAATTGCATTTATGAAGCTGGAACCGATGTTAGCTTTTTTTGTGTTTAGCAATTTTCTTTGTCTGTTTAATTTTCTGGCACAACTGGTGGACCAAAGTGTGCTGGGGGACATAGTGACGGGTTGTTATCAAACCTTTAAACGAGTCATCCTCATTTTCCTTGAGGTCAAACGTAGTGCACTGGCCAAAAACCTCAAATGCTGTCACATAGATAGACCTTAAGTGTTTCCCTTGCAATTCAGGATCTTTTAGAGCACGCAATAAAACAAACATGCTAATATTCATTGGCAGTGTTGGGATGGTCACAGCAGGAAAGCTAATACTCGACTGTGTGGTTTGGCTCTGCTGGAGCGGATTAACGACTAGTAAAAGATGGGAAAGAACTTCAGTCTTTCCAGTCTTATCTCCGCCTGCTATCCAACCTCAGGGATCAGGGCAGGCCAGAGCCTGGCCAAACAGACTACTTTCACCAGACTGAGAGGGAAAGAAATTTGGAGAACAAGAATGAAAGAAGAAGGGTATCCTGTCTGTGTTCTTCCTCGCTTCTTGAGCAATTCCCCCCTTAGCCTAAGGCTCTCGGCTTTCCACAGCTTCCACTTCCTGTCTTCGCAGCACGCCGGCTGGTGGCACCATGACTAGTGGTTGAATGATAATCTCAGTTGTGATGTAATCTGAGAGATTTACAGAGGATGCTCGGTGTGTTTGGCCACTATGGAGAACAGAGTCCTGGGGGAACCAGGAAAAAAATAATTAGTTTTCTTCAAGAATTTGCTGTGTGATTATTAACCCTATAGAGTATGCTGTATTGTATTTCATTCAGAAGTTACTAGGGTCTCTAATTTATTAAAATATATATAAAAAAAATGTTGCACATAACCTTTCACATTCTTCTTATGTTTTCTGGTTGGTTTTGTCCCACAATAAAAACTATTTTAGACTTATTGTAATCTTTTTTCTGATTTTTTTTTTTTTCAATACACATTTTCGATAATTTTTTTTTCAAGCTTTATACGACTAAAGAGAACATTCCCACAAAACGTTTAATTCTGTCATCATTAACTTGCCCTTGTGTCATTCCAAACCATTATGATTTACTTTGTCATCAAACACAAAGACTGATGTTATATAGTTATATGGAAAAGGGCAGCTTAACCTGTCTTTTGTGTTGCACAGAAGAAACTCATACAGATCTAGAATGGCATGGGGGTGCGAAGATTTTCATTACTGAGATGACCTGTTCCTTTAACAATTCTGCAAATATCTCTCTCGCTGAAGTCACAATTTAGTAATTTATTTTTTTGCTTTTTCTTGTGCTGCTAAATCACACACTAGTCTGCAAAACTTCCTGTGCAGGATGTACCGGTCTCAATGGGAGGAGCCAGTAACATGTTATCACACATTAAAAACTGAATCACCTTACTGCCATCCAGTACTCATGATAAGTGAAACTGAAGGCGACAAAAACCTGTGGTACATTTTCAGACTATCTAATAGGAAAAGTTTTCCCTTCTTGAAAATTTAATCAAAGAACAGGAAACCAAGAGGGCAGGAAAGAGTAGGGAAGTGAGAGGAAGTTGAGTTGAGATTGAATAAGAAGTGAAGGCTGTTATTCCCGTCCATGGTGTCCTGTAGCGGAATAGACGGTTGATGTATAGGTGACAGGATGGCAGTTGGTTTTCATTAGCTGCTCTGCCTTTTGCATTCATTCAAATAGCTTCTCTCTCTCTCTCTCTCTCTCTCTCTCTCTCTCTCTCTTCTGGATTTGTTTCAGTTTTTTTGCAATTGTGCAGGTGACCATAGTGGTTCTCATTATAGATCTGATAAACGTCAAGATGTTCTTTTTCAGTTGCATTAAGTCACTTTTTTCTTTCTTTTCAACTTTTCACATTCACACAGTCAAGCTCTCTCTCTCTCTCTGGAAAGGTAGAAAATTATTTCTGCCGGAGGGGTGCTTTTTTCCTCCTGTGTATTTTTTTAATATCCTCTTCAGACTTGAAGTCTCCTCCTTGCCTTTTTTTCTTTTAAATAAACCCTGTCATCTACCCTGTGGGGGCTACTCTGGAATTCGACTTCAATATAAGATCTGTACCTATACACGCTAATGTGCGCCGAGCCTATGTGCGTTAAAATGAATCTTAGGCCCGGGGGGAAGTAGGGGGCTGGTAGCGGCAGGCAGGAATATGGGAACAGGGTGGGACTGGAGCTTTGTTTGTTGCCCTCTCCACATACCAATGCAAAATTGAACACCAATAAAATAAGGGCCAGATGTGCCTTCCTGGCTCGGACTTCAATTGCTGGCGACCCTGGGTGGAGCTCTGGTCATGTGCCATTAGGAGGTGGACGGGCTCTCTGGGGCTTGTTATCTCTCAAACGCACTGCGTGGATGCCAGCTCTGGCCCGATAACCACATCCAGAACATCTTTCTTCTTTTGCTCTCTTTCTCCTTTTTACATCCTTATCGGCAAAGTTAGTCACGCCATGCCCTAACTACTCTGAAAAATGGACTTTGTGTGTGCTGCTGCTTGATTGTAAATGGTTTAGACAAGTCTTCATTGCTCCATGAAATTATTGACCTTTGACCTGAGGCTTAAGAGCTGACAAAATGACACTGTTCGTTACATTCATACCTGTGTATGTTTTCAACCATAACAGTATGGGAAAAAAAAATTAGATGATCGATAAGAGCATCCAAGGAAAATTTGGTGCTTTAAAGAAATTTTCAAAGCAAGTTTTATTTAATGACTCTAAAAATGTCAAGTGGTGTAACTATCAGGTAAAAAGTAATGACATATTGAGTATACAATGAGTACAAACTATTTTCAAAAAAATATATAGATATATATTTCAAGGCTATGAATTATTGATTCATAAATATCTGTAACTTTTTGGCGAGTCACACCATATATAACATTTTACAACCTCATCTAGTCTTGCCTTGCCATAAAAACGTCAAACTATCTGATCTTTTAAGGGACGTACTGATCCCGACATGTTTCTGCAAGTTGTTATCAACATGATTTTGTGGACAAAAGTTTTTCAAATATTAAAAAGCTGAATTATATTAATAAGTGAAACATCCATCCACCAATTCATATCCCAAGCATTTTTTAGAAAATATTCTAAAGATTTCATTATATGTTAATATAAAAAATATGTATATATTTTTATGTCATTACATATGCATTTTATTTTTTTAACAGTTTAAAAATTAGAACAAAACTTAATGACATGCAAGAAGTCAAACACAATATATATGCTGTAATTTATTATTATTATTTATATCCAATATCTCGGCTGTCTGGTTCTGATTATTAAATGGCTTGCCACCATGAGTGCATCCTACATCTGTTTTGTTTCTGAATTAGAAAACAACATAAATGCTATAAAATGATCCATAGTTCTTACACAGACGCTCATTTATAAAGCCCCGTTGGCACTGCGAATGTTTCTATTCAGTGTATTTTTTGAGTCATTGCATGCGGGCGTATGATGGGTGTGCCGCTAACATTAAGTGAAGTGTGGTTGTTTGGGTGGGTGGGATAGTACAGATGCCGTACAACAGCGTATGACTTCAGTGGCATATGTGCGCGTGTGTGTGTGAGACAATTCAAGTGGCTCTCTTTTCCCTCAGACACTGCCAGTGCATTGTGGGAATTCTTTAAAATAGTGACCGGCAGTGATTTGCTGAGATAAGGTATCTGCGCTTACCCTGCCAGAGACCCCATGTTTCCCATGAGACCTAAGGCTTTAATCAAACCTACCACAATTACATAGATTTCCCTGGCTTCAATGACTCTATATCTCTCTGCTGTGATTTTTTTCCCTGCAAATTGCTCTGTGTCTGTTTGCGGACATCTGCTTAATGTTCTTGTCTCATACGAGTGTGCTTTTTGTAACCGGGGAAAATGCACTTAATAATAGACAATATAAACAGCCTGATTTACAAACAGCACAACACAGAGGCAGCAAATACATGTAGGGTAGTCAAATCTGTTTAGTTTTTCCACTTGAAGTCTTTGGCGATTAATTGTGTTTGTCTGAGTTGCATAAATAGCTGTCCTGTGAGACACCTCTTGGACTTCATTAAGTTTCCAGTCAGATGAGAACATGTCAGGTCTTAAACTGCACATTTGTGATCGCTGCAAACAGCTCATTCTTATTTCATGCTCAGTGCAATTTCTAATAACTGATCAAAACATTTAGAGCTGATCGGAATTGATCTGTGTCACAACACAAAAAACACACATGGACAAAATTACTAGAGAACCATCTATTTATCATTAAATGATGGAGAAAGACACTCTTTAGATGTTCCCAGATGGCACGCTTGTCCAAATATAGACAAAAGTGGCAAAATTGTTCCGCTTAAGAACCAAAAGCAGATTTAAGTGTAAATGATCAAAAGGCGTATTGAAATACTTGATTCTGATTGGTCAATGCTGCATTCATTAGTCAAATATTTGTGTATAACAATCATAATACTGTACTGTAATTGATTGGGCAACTGATTTCTGCAAAGGCGTGAAGGTCTCGTGTCTGTGGTGTCTTTTTAAACTTTTAAAAAATGTAAATAAAATGTATATAAAATATCAAATAATTTTAAATATCTGAAAAGAAAATACAATGTTCATTTTTATGTTTTGGTAAGTAATAATGTATAATGTAAGCCCAGTATAATTAATAGTCAGAAATAATAAACCCTGTTGAGTGTTGATACTAGATCTTGAGTAATATGTAACATTGACTGAAAGACGGTACGTTATTCTTTAAATATTGATAACCAGTGCATGCGCATTAATGTAGTGAGCTCTGGTGCTTACATGGGAATCCTGTGTTTGAGTCTTGATCGCACACTTCCTTTCTCCATCCTCTCTGTTATGCCTATTAAAGAAATTGTTGACCCAAAAATGAAAATTCTGTCATCATTTATTCACCCTGAAGTAGTTCCAAACCTGAGATATTTTGAAGAAAATTTGTAACCAGACTGTTTTGGTCACTATTGACTTAAAAAAGAAGAAAAGAAGGAAGTCAGTGGTCACAAAGTCAGCCTGGTTACAAACTTGTTTTCAAAATGTCTTCCTTTGTATAACAAGGTTAAAGGTTAAAAAATGTGACCTTTTTTATTTGCATTTCTCAGTTTACCTAATTACCTAATCAGAAATCTAAATGAGTTATTGTTCCTCTGCCAAATAATTGTAATTATAGAGTCAGATTGTTAATGTACATCCTTTGAAAATGTACGAAACATCTGATGAATACTCAACTGATTCTATTTTTTGCATCTCATCTCAGAATTTTTCCAGAAATAGTCATGCCAGGCTGGGATGAACGGGGTATATGAGGAGTGAGAGATTGTGTTTGTGAGTATGAGACTGTCCTGTGGCGTGTGTGAGTATGCATTCGTTCTTAAGCATGTGTGTATGTGACTGCCTGTGGGGTGAGAGTGTAGAGTTGGAATCTTCCAAGCCCCCTGCTGCAGCCGGAACATCTGCCCGCTCTGCGGAACCAATCAGAGCGCAGAGCCCGTAGCCGTGACGAATCAGGCTGCTTGGTGATCTTTTCATGGAATCCTGGGGTGGAGCTGGAACAAAGGCCGCCATCTCCCCCCTCTCCCCTCTTCTTCCCCCAGCCTCCCCACACCCTTCCGGCTTTGATATCTTAGACCCCCACATGGGGAAATCACCTCCCCATCGTTCCGTAATCCCACTGATCATGACAGAAAAATGACGGACTTAGAGTTCCGAGTCAGATGGCACATATGAAAGCTTGTCTGTTTCACTCATCCAAGATTTTCTGCAATCCTTTGATATTGCCCTTCATGAGGAATGCAGTATGAACGTACAGGAAGTGTTTTGTGCTCTATTCCTTGTATATAAGATGGTCTAATGGAGATATTGACTTTCAGTGTTTGGGAATAACTAGTCTAACTTATTTTTACAGTAAACAACTTTTTCAAACTTCCTCAAGTGGTCCAACTTATTGATGTGTGCATCAATAATTTAATACTTTTGACTTATCTATGTCTCAACGTGACAAAATGCAATAAAAAGTGTTATTCCAGTTTTTGTCGTATAAGGTGATGCACAATGATTGACAGGCATCTCTCTATTTCTGTGACTTTTTTCATCTGGGAAGAAGAACAAACTGTGAGCCAGATTTACTAAACAGGGCATACTCACTGTGTAGGCACTACATTTGAACGTGCATGAATATGGGTAGTATTTATATAATTTGGATATACTTTGTTGATACTCTCACATGACGTCAGTTGCGTTGCTTAATTGCCATTTATAAATCCTCTCCCATGTCCTCATTCAGGCACAAGTATGTAGGTCATTTGGTATTTTTCACCAAATATGATGACTTCCAACTACTCTTTTGGCAAAAAAATTTTTCATACTGTAATAGTAGGCAAGTACGTGATTTCAGATGCAGCAATTCTTTTTGGGGTTGTTAAATAATTTATACTGTATTTATACCTCTTGTTTATGATTAGTTTGTGCAATAAATACCTGTGACTGCATTTGCCTGTGTGTGTGTTGTGTATTGTTCAGAGGTGGGTAGGTTTAGGGTAGGGGTGGGGTATGGTGCTTCAATAAAAAATTATATAGGGCCTAATAAATGTATATATGCATTACATTAAGCCAAACAACTTCACATCGAAAAGTGACTAAAAAGGGGTACCCAGAGCTTCAGAAAGTGACGTAAAAGGGTCTTGACCAAGCGTGTGACGAGTTTGAGTGAGACATGGTAAGTGTTGGTAAAACATGATCAACATCTTTTGTTGATCCATGATCAACATTACTGTCCAAAAATATAGACTTATCCCAATCTCTACTCCTCAACCTAACACTACCCATAATTTATTCCTAAAAGCATTGTGAAATCATAGCTGATTAGAAGAAGCAGCTTGATCATAAGCCTAAAACAGATATTTCCTGAAAAATGATACCTCAATTCTGATTGGTTGATTGGAACTTTGTTTCAGAATCAACAAGGATGTTGATCCAGGAACATGTTGTACCTGGTAAAATTATGCTCACCTTTTGCATATCTCATTACCATTTTTGTGTGAGCAACTGCTGCAGATGAACTGTCTGAATAAATCAAATTGAATTTGATAACTTTTTTTGTTTTACAAATCTGGCATACCTTTGATTCTAAAAAGCTGGTAGAAGAACATCAATTGGTTGCTGAAATATTGTGCTAATATATATATATATAATCAGATTGTATACAGTAAATTTAATTGACATAATGATTTATCATGAATATTTTGCTGGGGCAAAGAAGTAATTTACTGGGGTCATGCTACTTTTTATTATCTGTTTTAGCAGCTTGCGGTGTGGCTGAATACTTTTTTTGTGAAAGCAACCTGATTGTCATTTAACTGCTTTGTGGGTAAAGGTGGGTAATTATGGGTAACTTGGCAAGCTACAGTTTCGAATTAGCTTCCTCAACACTGGATTACAGATCCGTATATCATCTCCTGCGAAACCATCATCTCATCATTCTACCTGAGCCCAAGAGTGACGACGACTGAGATTAACCGCAGAAGTCTTCCCTCGGGGAAGGGTGAATTTGATAGCTCAATAGTTAATAGATGAAGACACAGAGGGGATACACACAGCACAGACATGAAAGAGAGTCACATTACATCCCAAACGTGAGAGAAAGACCAAGACAAAGAAGAAGAGAGAGGGAAGGGAAGACTCAATGAAAAATACTTTCAAATCTGACCATGCAAAAAAACTGAATGGAAATGGCATGTGTCCTTATAGAAGACATTGGTTGCTCCCCAGCCAAAAAAAAGAAGAAGCGTCTCCAGAGTGGTGCGGGCAGACAGGCGACAGGCCGTAGACACTCTCTCCTCAGGCCCATCCACGCTACTGAGCTAATGACATGCTTCTCCACCGACATCTGAGGAGCTGGCAGCCGGGCAAAGAGGGAGAATTTGGACTGAAGAAGAGAAATCCTCAAGGTAATTATGAGATGGTGTAATGGAGGGGTGGAGATTTGAGACAGAGGACACAACTGAGAGCATGGCACCATTCCCAGGAACTCAGTGGACGCCCGTGGTGGGCTGCGGGCTTCTTCAACACAGCATGTCAAATAGGCTGCTTCGCTTGGGAGCCATGTTTTGAACAGAAGTTTATAACTGTTTTTTTTTTTTTAAGTGTATCACTTTTTCTTTCTTTCCACAAACTATTACCAAGTTTAGTTTAGTTTAGTTTATTTCTTCTTAAAGTGTACATGTAAAGTGTTAACATACAAGGGGACCTGGATTCCAAACTACAGGTCACAATTAATTATTCTAAATTTTGAAAACAGTTTTGCTGCAAAATACTGCAGCAAAGACCCTACCATTTAAAACTTTGTATATTAATAAAATAATAATTAAAGTAACAATAATTTAATTAAATAATGCATTAAATTAATCAAAACTGACAATAAAGACATTTATAATGTGACAAAAAGTTAAAAAAAATATATATATGACAGTTCCCATGATAAATTAATAAATAAATAAAAATATATAATTATAAGTATACATATTTAAGAGTATATTAATATATAATAAATGCAATAAAATATTAATAATTAAGCTCCAAATCAGCATATTACAATGATGTCTTGAAAAAAGATTATTTTTCTATTCTATTCCATTTCTTTTTATTTATTATACAATTAACAAAAGCATTAAGTCCTCTAAAACTAGCTTG
>JAUMHR010000075.1:3391604-3412111 GCA_032361145.1 Enteromius fasciolatus | reverse complement strand
TTCAGGTTGAACTATTATATATATATTAACACACATAGACTTAAGGAGCTTGTGGTTTGGACCAGCTGTGATTTTATACTTTCACAGATTTACCTTACTGTGAAACACAACACTCTCAATAAATGCTACTTCCCAACCACTGACATATGATCATATTAGATTATTGGAGGAAAGAGCAGAACGACAAAAAAAAGAGTGAGAGAGACCTATGCAGAGCGACAGAGACAGAGTGAGTCTGGAATTTAAATGAGTCTGGTTTTGTGGTTTAAAATGTGATTAACCTTCGAAAAATGAACAGTTTTATTAAAAATGACAGTGAACTGAGGTTTACTCCCAGCAGAAAAAATAGCAAAACAGATTAAGGAAAATAAAGGGAAAACAGAGAGCTTGTGCTTAAGAATTTGTTCCACTGGACATAAGCCTTGTAGCCAAGATGAGACAGCAGGGAAAAAAATGAAATAAATGAGGGACAAGAGTATTTTCAGGACTTCTTGGAGTAACAAAAAGCAAAAGATTCAAAGAAAATAAATTACACTTAGTAGAAAAACAATTGAGAATAAGTGAAAACAACTGGAGAAGAGCGAGGCTTTTGCATGTAACCCTAACAAAAAACACTGTGTTGGTGTTAAAAGTTTGAAAAGTTTGACTATTGTACCGAATTACATATTCTTTTTCATACATGTACCATTTTGTGTTATTTTGTGTCACTCAGATACTATTTTGCTATTTTTTATTAATAGTGTGCACGTTTTAGCGAGACATAAGTACATATCACTGCACACTACGGTTCAACAAAACATTAATTTTTAGCAACAGATATTTCAATTCTGAATCACCGCTATACATACTTAGCCTACATCAGGAAAGGAAAGGACGTGACATGTGGCCAGGTATGGTTTCCCATACTAGGAATTTGTGCTCTGCATTTAACCCATCCAAGTGCACACACACAGCAGTGAGAAGTGAACAACCACGCACACACACTATGAACACACACCCGGAGCAGTGGGCAGTCAGTGCTGCGGTGCCCGGGGTGCAGTTGGGGGAACGGTGCCATGCTGAAGGGTCTCATCTCAGTCGTGGTATTGAAGGTGTAGAGAGCTCTGGTTATTCACTCCCTACACCCACAATTCCTGCCAGACCTGGGACTCGAACCTTCAACCTTTACAACAAGTCCAACTCCCTATCCATTAGGCCACAATTGCCCCCAGCATAATACAAATGTGCCAGGGTTCATGTATTGAACTTGTGTTTAAGTGCCACTCATTGGACACTTGTCTTTGAAACTGCAGCAAAACGTGCAGTAAGGCATGTAAAAAAGAAAAAAAGAAAATTTAGAATTATGATGTACAGCAAGTGTGATTATATCTAAGGCAGTCTCACAACCAATTCATAAATTTTTTTCAAGTTGGCTAATTTGTGCTAATTCACACAAATTGGTATGACCTCATTCATTTTGTATTATTTGTCTAAAACCCCAGTGCTGGGTAGGTTTAGGTGTAGGTCATTTATATAAATCCATATGAATTGGCAGCTTGTAAAATATGTAAAATTGAGCAAAAATCTCTTACGGTCGTAGGAATTCATACAAATTACCCACCTCGTAAAATTGCTGAATTGCCATAAGATTGGCTGTTATGTCTGCTAACAAACAAGTGCATTCTTCACCGGCACCTGCAAATACACTCCAGCTTTTCCAGATACCAGGTGAAGGTATTAGTACAACAGCTGAAAGACAAGGAAACTTGGCAGAGGTCAAATATAAGATATATAAGAACTATGAGAGATGAATGTAGGGAGCATGTAAGGACAGAGAGAGAAAAATAGAGATGGCATATTATCCAAGTAATACATGTTGGTTTGTGTATGTTTATCTTAGTGGTTTGTCATGTGGTATGTCTACCATCTCTCATGCCCTCTCTGTGATGGAGTCTGGGTTTGTGTGGTATAATCCATGCCATTCTTTGAATGTTTTGGATGTAAGCCAGGCTTCTCACTACAGTTATCACCTTCATCATGTCTTCAATATTCTGCATGGCTGCGCACATGACTGTGGTAAGACAGATGGGTCATTCCTGTTATGCAGCACTGCTCTGTAACTTTTAAAAATGCATATTTGTAGTCTGTAGTTTTTCTATAAAAGGGTAAGACATTTTATGCTCTGCCACTGTGAGATAATATGTTTCTTTTAACTATTAAACATGCGCTGGTAGTGTAATATTAATTAAATGAAATACCACTTAAGTATAATATAGAGATATGCTTTGACTGTTTGAATTATGACTGTTTCATAACTTTGTATGTCTATACTTTGTAATAATGAATATGATTATAATTTAAACTGTTCAATATTACATTTAATTAAATATTTACATTTGTTACCATAATAAATTCAACTTATAATAAGTAAATATAAAATTACATATAAAGATCTGCACTGAGCTCTAAGTGAATGAAAACCTGCAAAGTTTTAAATCTTAAAGTACACCGTGACTCTGAATCATTATAACAAGCCATTTCATGTTGATGTCAACATGAAATATTAGCATATTGCCTGCCCACTCGTTGGTATTTTCGCCTTGGTCTGAATGAAAATGCAAATGTATTCTTTGCCTCTAGGTGCCACTTTTGGAGCATTAAAAGCTCACAAATACTGCTTTAAATGAAATCAACCAATCACCGAGGGGTTTGGAAAAATCAATCGAGAATCGTTTGAGTTGTTGAACGAATAAAGTAAAAATAAATGCGTATTATAAATTTCACAAGCTAAAAATGACTGATGTTTGTGTTGTTTTAAAAATGATGTTACTTTCTGGTCATTAAAGTCTGGCCATTTTTACAAAATTATCAAACAATGAAAATTACCAATGATGTGAAGTATATATGTTTCATATTAATTATCAGACTTCTGAAGAAAAGTTTTGAAATTGTTCAGCTATTTCAGTTTGTGTTAAAATCTATGTTTTTAATTCATCTAACTTTATCCGATATATTAGGCAAGAAAATGTTGAGTATAACAGGAATGACTCAGCTGGCATGAGCAGTATGAGACTCTGTCTGTGTTTGACTGCATTAAGACAGATGTTCGTTAAGAGATGGACTTTTCTACGCTAAAGGATCATTGGGAATTCGGTTTCAGTTGGCGGCACTGCTGTCTGTCAGGTGAGTTATGCTGTGTTTGGTCAAATCTGCATGTCTCTTACGGTAAGAGCAGGTTGATTCTCGCTCCTGAGAGCTAGAAGCTGGCTCATGTGCACTGAGGGAAATTTTCCACAGCTCTCCTCAGTCCAGGATATCCACACAAGACACACTGAACCACCTTTGTCAGAGGCAGCCACCTTCCCTCCCGTCATGGAAGCCTGAACCAGCATGCTGGCTGGTCTAATCTACAGCACATTTCCCCTCGGTGGGTACCGAATCCCAGCTCTGCCTGCAGGCGCCATTTTATATCCGTGAAGTGCAAAACAATGCAGTAAATAAGCTGTAATAAGATTACACTCATACGACGCCCGGAGAAAGGAAGGAAGAAGAAAGACCTGAGATCTGGGCTGTTTAAGATTATTGTTTAAGATCTCTTCTACTGTCTCTATAATTCCCATGATTCACAGATATGCTCCACACTAATGACAGGTGCTGACTAAGCTGGTCAACAGACTCAACTTCCTCTATATCACTCTGTAAATATTCAATAGTTGTGTTGTGTTTGTTACGAAACGGATGTGAAGCATGTAGATCCATGTGCAAAGTATTCTTTAATAACAAACTCACAAGGCAGAGTTCAAACAGGCAGCGTCGATCACCAGCATACAGAGTTGTCAAGAGAGATGTCAGGGAACGGAGCAGAAGTCGGCAACAGTAAATCCAGATACAAACACTAAAACAGAGAGACAAGGGAGACCGCTTACAGAGGTGGTAGAATACACACGCTGTGATTGGCAACCAGACAGACAAACAAACCAGTACTTATACAGGTGGAGAAGGTGATTGAATGATGAGTCCAGTAGGACCAGACATAGACACATAGAAAGAGTCTAGGGTTGGAGTGCCATATCAGTCTTACAGGCAACTCCAGCTGTGTGACAGTGTTAGTGAACAAATCAGTGTTTTGAATTCATCTTTTAAGAAAACTAAATGCTCTGTCCGTGTGCTGACAGATGTAATTTAATTGTAGATATAATTTAATCTTAATTGTATGGAATTGTAATTTTGAACATTTCTGAACACTTGTAACTTACACCTTCTAAGCTAACAAGGCAACACAGGAATATTCGGCACATTTAGTTAGACTTAGTACTTTAGTACATTTCTCTCAACCCTTACCACCATCTTCTGTAGGTTTTTAGTTGAATGAAGGATTAATGCCATTTCTATCTACTTGTCTATAAATTCTTATACTGCTGTTTAGGCAGGCAGCTCATTAAATGTTTGGTTTTAAGTCTATTTTAAATAAATTAAAGGAAAATGCCACTTTTTTTTAAAATAGGCTCATTTTCCAACTCACTTTAAACAGTTAAACAGTTTTACTGTATTTGAATCAATTCAGCCCATCTCTGTAGCTGAGAATAGATCATTGAATCTGATTGGACCATTACCATCATGCTCAAAAATGACCAAAGAGTTTAAATATTTTTCCTATTTAAAACTTGTGTCTTCTATAGTTACTTTGTGTCGGAAAATGAAAAGTTGCAAAAAAAAAAAATCTTTGGCCAATATAACTATACTTTCATTCTGGTGTAATATCATTGCGCCTGAAGATTGGCTAAATGGATTAAAAAATGGTAAACCACAACTGTTTTAAAGTGGCGTGTTTCTTTAAATACATCGCCTTTAGCTTCTCACTTCCCAAGTTTGAACCCTGCTCAGCCGGTTTAAGTGGTGCCATGACCCGGATGGTGTCCCCTAGTAATTTCTGCCCATCTCACTCTGAGTGCGGTTCGAATTGGTCATAACCAGCATGGAAGGAGACACTACCATGAATGTCTATAAACAGATTGCTGTGCCAAACTGGGCTGGCCTAATAGAAGTTGCAATTTTAGTTTGGCCTGAGGAAAAAGAGTGTACTCATTCTACTTTAAGGAAAGAAGGTTTTGCCCCCAGCATTAGGCCGCTGCCTCTCTCCCATCAGGCCTCCTACTGGTTGGGTAATTAAAGCACACAAGAAGTGGCATCACCATGGTAATGCTGGCAAATCCGGACAGAGAAGCCGGAGCCACAGGCTCCACTAATCCTGTTTGAGACCATCAGGAGCCATGGCTGCCTCAGCCGGAAGACTTACAATTACCCGGTGGAGAAAGAGAGGGAATGAAGGAGTGGAAAAAAGAGGGAGAACAAGAAACAGGACGGTGTTCTATTCTTTCTCACACAGCTTTTGTTCAAAATAACTTCAGACCTTTCGTTAGACCAATAGTTAGTAGGTAGTTGTTAAGTTAAGCATGGTAGGATTAAGGGTTCTAAAATATGGAACCCATTAATATGTGCTTTAGGAGTACTAGTAAATGGTGAGAATTGGAGTTTAAAAGTGTTCCAGTTTTTATGTCATATTTGCTTTCGTTAATACTATCAGTTAGGGTTTAGTGTATGAACTTTATTTCCAAAAGCTACAGAGCATAAACTTTTACCGCCGCTCATGATTATTTACCTTCAAATCAGCTGTGATACATACAAAATTGAACAGATAAGATTAAACTTTGGAAGATACACATTCATCTGTTTTGGATAACCATGCAACATTTCACTTTGAAATTTTTCTAATACAACATACACAAATTCAGTTTCCTGCATTTTCAAGCTTCGCATCTTCGGTATGAAACGTTTAGCAAATTTGCACTGTTGAAGGAAAAGTCCTGCGAGTATTTGGGTTGGGCTGTGATGCGTTTGGGTTTCTAAATGACTGTGACGGATAAATGTGTTTGAGTGAGTGAGATCCAGTAAAATCCTGCAATACTACAGCCAACACTACGTTATTGAAACTCAAGTGCTCTCTTAGCGCCTTGTAAACGGTTCTGGTCTTCTCCCTGAGGTCCTTAATAAAGACAAATTCCTATTATACTACACGCCGTATAAACAAGGCTCTTGTAATGTTCCCATTGCCCTTCACAGTGCGTGTTCTTGCCTCATTTGACCTCAGTAAACCCCAACATTTCTCAGTTATTTTCTATCACACTTCAGTGGTTTGTTTTGGGGCCAAAGGGCCCGA
The DNA here is from genome assembly GCA_032361145.1 of Enteromius fasciolatus. NCBI lineage: Eukaryota > Metazoa > Chordata > Actinopteri > Cypriniformes > Cyprinidae > Enteromius > Enteromius fasciolatus. Next base: position 3,405,915 of record JAUMHR010000075.1, on the reverse strand, counting down.
CAACTTCCTCGGCCCCTCATGTGTCCTGTCCTTTCTTTTTAACAAGGTTGGACTTATAGAACACAGTTCTGAATGCTACACACACGCACACACTTTAATCCCTCATATCAGGCGCATAGGCTCAGAGAATAGAGCTCAGTGGTAGTCACTCTCTCAGGTTCGTCCCCTTCATCTGTGCTGCTGTCAGGGGTTCCGCCCAGGCCCGGTTCCTTCCCAAACCCCCCGATCCAGCTTGCCAATCCAATCAACCCCTCATTAAGACACACAGCGGGGAGGTCAGGGACTGAGCTTACTGCTCATTCACACACATCTACTCATCCACAGGGGTTACTAACTACAACTCCACACACACACACACTGTTATGTGCAAGCACTATATACACAAATACAACCTCAACCGTATTAACACTTGAACAACATGCATACAAACAAGTGAGAATAAACCATTCCTTGCAATGGAATAAATACACAGATATCAGGAAAAGCTTAATTTTTCTATATAGTTAATATTTAATTTGAATAAAATACTTTATTTCTGCTTTTTTCATGGTTTTAAATGTAAATGCAAATGTGAGACAGTACAGTGCAGTATAGCATATTTTAAAAAGCCTCCCAGGACGTTCCTTATGACTAAAGGAAATGTCAAGAATCTAAGTATAGGACGTTTTAATGTGTTTAACATTAGTCACTGTACAATTCCCACACTCCCATTTGTGGATTCATCTGTATTTCATTTTGTTATGATAACTTCAGTATTATTTTATGTTTAAAAAGAAAGAGTAATTATGTGTTTCAAAAATTTTGGCCAGTGCTGATTTCGTTTATATTCCCAAACAAAACATCAGTAAAAAATAACCCATTCCCTCATTTTAGAGTTAAAATATCGCAATTAATTGTGGCGACAAATTACATAAAACTTAGAAAAGTTATTAAAAAGGTGGAACAAATTCTTATTTGTAGCTACTGTGTCTATTTTTTTTAACTGTATGTCATGTGCAATGTTTATTACACAAAGTTTGCTCTGATACATTTTTCCAGTGCATACTTACTATGCTAAACGTTGCTTGAAGTGCTCATGAGGATGCAAAGCAATAAACAGTACTAGTGAAAGTCCAGTTCTCCTCACACACACCTGCATCTGTGCACATAGCACGCATGACTTTTAATAGAAGAGGGAGTTGTCTCTTCCAACGACTCACGCGCTTTGACACAAATCCAACACGCCTTTGGAGGGATAACGCAATTTACACCAACAAAACATTCGGACATGCTCCATTTTCCATGATATGATGTCCCCTTTGGGCGGACCAACAGAGTGCTGCAGTGTGGGTCTGAACTATTACGGCATACACATCACCCCACTCTGAGTAAACACACAGAGGGGAGGACATGGACCGAGAGTGAGAGAAGTGTGTATTTGTGTTTGTGTGTTCAGGCATTTGTGGTTTATGAGGACACAAATGTGTATAATGACATGTATACTACAACCTAAACTTGATTTATGAGGACGCTTCCTCTGTCCCCGTAAAACAAAAGGCTTAAAAAACATACTAAACAGTGTTTTATGAAGTTCAAAAAGTGCACACGGTTTCCTGTAAGAGGTTGGTTTAGGTGTAGGGTCAGTACAGTTTGTACAGTATAAAAACCATTATGCCTATATGGAGAGTCCCCGTAAACCACAAATGCAAGTATGTGTGTGTGTGTGAGGCAGAGAGAGACAGTCTTTGAGGATGAACACAGAAATGATAGCTAAAGCAGTCAGAGCGGGATATCAGACAGGAATGAATGGTTTGGTGTGAAGTGGCAGGGCGGAGGCTCGTTGAACAGGAAGGCGGAGGAGGGTGAAGCATTACTGCTGGATGGAGGAGTCTAGTGCCCGGGCCGTCAGTCTGCCAGTGTAAATATCCTTCAGTCCTGTTTCAACCCAAATTATCAATCAAATCATCCAGACATCACACACCAACAATTTGCCACAATTTACTCACTCACACGCAGTGCTGGAATAAAGTAGACGCGAGAGTAAATGCGCAACATGAAAAATAGTCTTTGGAATGTTTTCTCATTCAATTATTTTTCACAATTTTATATGGATATGAGGATGCTGACATGAATTATTAAAGCCATGTTGCCCAAAGATTGTTTATTCTTACCTCCGGAAGTGTTATATGGCTCTCAGTTGTGTCTCTTTAATGCGTCTCTCCTAAAATTCCTTAGAAATAAAAAAAAAAACCCGTAGAGTCTGGACTAAGGAATATTACCCTCATATATATTTATATCTGTGCATATAATGTCATTGCCATTTTAAATTGATTAATGTTTGTTGATATAATGCATGGGATTCCTTAATTTTTTGGTCAGCCAAACCCCTTAAAATAAAATATTTACTTGAAATATCATCATTTTATGATGTTAATACACTGTAAAAAAAATATACACGGTTTGAAAATAATAATAAAAAAAGTTTTCTACTAATCTAAAAAATAGTCTGAATACATTACCTAAAAAGTAACGATGGCACTCACTGTGAGAGTGACACAAACAGTGAAACAGTTGTTGGAGTACTGCTATCACTTTAATATCACACTCTTATCAGCCAATAAGAGTATTAGGAGATCAGAAGTAACTGTTGTATATACATATAAAGCCACTAAGCTCTGACTTTGATTTTATGGGGTCTTAAAATGATCTCATTTGTCATTTTTCTTTCCAGCGTTTCTGCCTGTTTCCCATAGACGTTCATGATGAATGTGTTGGATTTCACCTGGCGTCTTAAACTCCCTTTGTTTGGGAGGAGATAAAACTAACACTAAGTCAGACGAAAACACTCTACATGTCTTCTGCCTACACTGCAGAAATCATGCCAGTGTTGACTCAGTTTGAGGTGAGGGTGGTATGTGAGGACTGTCCATGCGAAAATAGCTGATTTATTTTACATGTCAACGTCTTCATTCGATTTGCCAAAAACACCAAGAATCCTTTGCTGCGGGATGTTATTCTCTTTCTCTTTCTGTACATTCAGTTGCCTCAAAACATATTTGGACATTTAGATCATGCAAGACAACAAAATATTAAACCCAGTGGCATTTATCTTCTCATTGGTCTGACCTCGTGCTGTGAAGAGGGAGAGTGTTTTTCAGGGTGAAAGGGTTACAGCTCTCCGGCGCATTCCAGCAGAAATCGCAGAATCAATGGCCATGAAATTCATTTCTCACATGGCTGGATGTGCGTCTACTAATCATAACCTGGACTGACAATTCAATCACGCCTCCAGTGCTTCTCTTTCACGGCCTTTATTCTTCCATCCACCTGTCCTGCCCGCCTCCACCACCGAGAACTCATTACATGAGCAAGTCCCCCCCCATAATTCATTAGCCTCCATGAAGAAAAAAAAACAATTAACAATGCCAACTATGATTACTGTAATGGCTGTAAGGGGGCTGGTGACCCGGTTCTCCTCTGTATCCTTCACACAAACACATAATGCTCCCGGGAGGGGCCCAGCCAGATATGGTTTCAAGGGGTCCAAGAGCTGAGTAATGACCAGTCTGTGTGGGTGATTAGGTAAGGAAATGGAGAGAGAGAGAAATATAGTTAGCGAGGGGGTTTTTACCCAGAGGAAAATTGGGTCAGAGCTCTCCATTATGTTTCCCTCAAGTACTTTGTCTCAGGTGTTTCTCATAAAAACCCTAATGAGATATATATAACAAGACAGTTGTTGACCAGTTTTTTTTTAACCATTTTAACAAATGAATAATCATGTATTAAAATCTAAATTAAATATTACTTTATATGAACTAATGACAATGAGTTAAGGTATGTATAACACGTCAACATGAAATATTAGCATATTGCCCGCCCACTTGTTGGTCTTGGTCTGAAAGAAAATGCTAATTCATTCTTTGCCACTAGGTGCCGCTTTTAGAGCGTTAAAAGCTCACAAACCCTACTTTAAATTAAAATCGAACAATCACCAAAGAGGTTTGGAAAATTTTATTGTTGAACAATCGTTTGGGAGTTGTTGAACAAATCAGGTAAAAATAAATGCATATTATATAAAAATTAATGTGTTTGGGACTTACAAAATCAAAATACGAAATGTTTAATAAGTAATAATATGGGCACTTTAATTAACACTCTGTTATTTTATATCATTTTCCATACATTTATTCATATCGTTATTTTAAGGTTAGTTTTTAATACATAACTTAGCTCCTCATTAGTTCATATTAAAATAATATTTAATTTATAAATTATATACGCCTATAGGCGTTCGTCCCTGATCATTCATGCTATTGTACACTGTTACCTTCTAATCAGCTTCAAAATCAAACATTTTGAAATTAATTAATTAATTCACTTGAGCTACATATGAGCTGAAGCTGAACATTGAATGAACACTAAAATACATACACATTAGATTAATAACATGTATTGTATACATAAATATATTTTCATGACTTAGATCTCCACAAAATGACAGAAATGCACAAGTAAATACAAGCCAGGTTATCTTCCACTCAGGATGTGCACAAAATAACTGAAAAAATTAATAACATATATATACATATATATATATATATATTATTATTACTGTAAAATCATTTAAAATGTTGTATTTTTTATGATTTTACTGACTAATCCACAGTGGAAAAACAGTAAACATTAATATATACTGTATATATATATATATAGGCTATATATAAATGTAAAACAAATAAATTTGTTAACTGACTTGACATAATTGATAAAAAATACAGTAAATATACAGGCAAGATGCCATAATGTAATAACAGAAACATTGTCACCATATACATTTTTAATAAAAACAAAACAAAGTCAATATTTGTTTCATTATTTTATTTTTTTTTTTGCTTTTTTTTTGCTAAATTTTTTTTTTGAAATTTGATAATGAAACATATGGCTAAATGAACAACTGGCTTTTTGGATTTCATGAGATATAATACTAAAAATGTTATTGCAGATCACAGACCAATTATGTTTTTTTGTTTTTAATTAGTCAGAATGGACGTCTGAATGTCCATCATAAGAGAAATATGCTTTTTGTCCACATAATGATGCAGTAAACGCATCTTACAGCAGGGGGTAAAAGTTTAATAAGACAACAAATGAGTATTAAGAATGTAAATAGGCTCAATTTTGCTTCAGCATTCAATTTAGGCGAAGCAAAGATCTCCATTTAATTTCATTGCTGTCAAGAAGAAACATTAAAGCGATCGTGAGATATTTCTTTCCTATTCATATCAGGTGAGAGAGAGTCAGGTCACGTTGTCCTCCTCTCAGGGGCCCTGTTTTGTCTTCAACCATGAGCTGGAGGCCCATTAAAACACTCCAGTCCATCATACAAGCGTCTGGTGAAGAAAGAGTGCTTGCGAGAGAGAGAACAAGAGAACATAAGAGAGGAAGAGAGTGATGAATGTGCAGAGTTCAGTAAATGGCTGAATTAGACTAATGGCTGATTACGGCAATTTACTGTAAGTCCTGCCAGAGCGCGCATTCCAGGCCGCGGTGGTTAATCTTACCAGGGTTTAGGGGGTGAGTGGATGGAGGGGTCCCTGAGAAAGGGCCCCGAGCACTGGGCTTTTGGTGTGGCTGAGCGGGGCCTATAGCGTGCCTCCAAACGGGGCCAGCAAGAGCCTGCGGAAGAACACGCTCTCTGGCAGAGCTGCACTCAAGACCCCAAACTCTCTGGATTAATGCCGATTGTTTGGGAATGACTGTGAGCTCTGGACCACACAAGAAGAGTGCTGAAAGAGAGACAGACGGAGGCAGGGATGGAAAAAGAGAGAGAGGAAAAAAATAAAGAAAAAGACAGTAAAGCAGCGAGACAACTGCATCGAGTTACAGCAGATCTCCTCTTTATTTCATCACTTTATTCCTCTTCTCCTGGTTCTCATCTACAGCGACGTTCCCGTTCTTTCCCTCTATTTCAGTGAACGTCACACTCCTCACGAAAACATTAAAGGGCTAGTTCACCCAAAAATAAATATTCTGTCATTATTTACATTATGTGTCCTAAAGTTGTTCCAAAACCTCATACTGTTGTTATTCTTTTCAGTGGAAGCACAAAAGGCGAAACTTGATTCAGCTCTTTTACATACAATGACCACATTTACAGTGACCGCATTTGTGAAGCTCCAAAAAGCACCGATAATGATTCTTCTATTATATTCCAAAAAAGTCATGAAATTGTTTTGTGGGATGAACAGGATAAATTACATGCCATTTGTCATGCCTTCCCCCTGCAGCTTTTAGATTAAACATGGCGCCGTTACAACTAAGACTGATTGGAAATGCATGACTCCTGACTACTTATTTGTGCAATGTTCAGTTTCCAAGTAAAATGAACACTAGTCGCAGTAAAAGACCAGCAACTTTGTTCCTTTTTAACACAAATTATGATTACAGGGGCATAGCATCAATTTTGTTTTGTGTTTGTTGTTGTTGTTTTGCGCAGTTTCTCACACAATACTGTGTTTTAACTATACACTTTTACTATAGGGCATGATTTGAAAACTAATATATTTTATTGTTGAATCACATAGATCCCTCCATATGAAAGTCTTTTCTTTGAGCCGTGTAAACTTGCTCGAAAGCTCACCTGGTACAGCATCGAACTTGTGATTTGGAGCACTGTATGAGTCTAATGAAACTAATGGTTGCTTCAGCAAAGTAGTTTTATCTCATGTCTGACTTTTCTTACACTATTGGTTTAGAGGTGTTAAGCCCTGTTTACAGAAAGGACGATAGCGATTAACATATAGATCTAGAACTTATCACACCACAAATATAACGATAAAGGCACGAAGAAACAATATCATCAGATTTTTTGCTGATGAAGCTGATGAATGAGGCAAACATTGATACTGATAGCCAATCAGAATCCATCCTGCTTACACCAGCTGGAGAATTGAAAGCGACCGGCAAGCCTATATTACTTATGTAGTTAATCTCAAAGAGTTGTGTGAGTGAAAAACCAAGAAAACGTTCATTTTGTTCAATAATGTATTGCATGACTTCATTATACTTGGAATATAAAAGTTGGATGAACAACCATTGTGAACCTCCTGTTTGGGCAAGGTCACTTTAAACTTTAGTTGTAGTTCACTTCAAAAAAAATTCTACTGTGCTTCTTTGGAAAAGAATAGCAACATTCAAGTTTAAAATAATATTTGATTGGTGAAATAATGTGCTAATTCTTATTTTGAAGTGAACTATTCCTTTAATTCAACCTGCTCTGGGAGGTCCGAGAGGGAGGGAATGCTTAGAGATGGAAAACTAAAGGGCAAGTGATTAATCACAAAAACACAAGCACGCTTATTGATTCGCTTCACTCTTTCACACACAAACAGCCTCATCCAAAGGGCAGGAAACTTTTGCATCCTCCGCAAAAAATATCTTTGGCCGACCAATGAGGTTAATTAGCGAGAGCAACACACACACAAACATGTTTACCCACCAGTGAAGGACTGCTGGGACTGACAGATTATGTGATGGAGTCCGAGTGGGCGGATGTTGAAGTAGAGAGGGTGGATGAGTACGCCTGTATAGTACTGAAATGTCAGCACTAAGAATGAAACACAACAGGAGGCAAAAACAAGACATGCGAGTATGCCAGCAGCGAGAAAGAGCCAAAAATATTTCTGCTTCGGTTTAAATCAGAAAACAGGGTCAATTTCCATTTCATGTTGACTAATGTGCTGCACTCATTTGGCAGGAGGAGAGACAGGAAGAGGGATGGAGGGAGCATTAAAAGTGATGTACAGAGAGGTGGGAGAAGGAGGTCAAACAGACTTCACCGTCTGTAAATGTTCATTCAGAAACACAGTAAATCATGATTTCAGATGAGTTTACCTGGTGCTGACACACTTCAAAAATGAGAGTCCCAGTTTGACAGGCAAGTATAGTGGCATGTTGCAGCCATAGATGGCCTAGAGAAAGACAATTCATAGACTGTACATTGTGCTCTTAAATAACAAGAGCAGGCTAAAATCATAATTTCTAATCAGACTAGCTGTCCTTGTATTATGAAGTCATCACCTGGAATTGTTTTTATTATATATATATATAACTAATTTAATAATTTGTTTGTTTTTCTGTTTTGTTTAAAACAATATAAATGTTATTTATTAATGCATGCATACACTTCCATTTCTGTTCTCTCCATTTTTTCATAAATGAATTAGTCTTTATCAATCCTTAGGTGTAACAGTAAGCATAGTGACTGATGAAGACGCACACTTTGTTTCCAAAATGTTTTCTTCAAAAAAAATGTGTTGAATGTGAAAACAAATCCACTTTGTTTAACTAATCAGTCCTTATTACTTTTGGAAGGATGGAATTTCAGACCACAAAAGTCAGCTCACATTTTCCACTAATTTCTTTGGTGTTGTAGTTTTTTAAATGAGCTATGACTTTGTTGCACGCTGGACTGTTATTTCTCTCTGATTTACACGCTTCTAAACATCTCATAAAAAGCTAACCGCGGTCGGATGCTTTGAATAAGTCAATCAGAGAGACACTTCCTGTCCTGAAAATAAGTGGGCGGCTCTTGGCCCGAATAATCTACAGTGAGCACCAGAATTACGCCCCAAGTCAGAAGTCTGGCTGCTGCGATGCTGGGACGAGAGTGGAGTGACTTTTTAGTGTTGTACTCTACGCTCACAGGATGGAGCGGAGTGACCTTTGACCCCACGTCTCTATGCATCTGTATGCGCAGTGATGAGAGGCGGGGCCCGGGGACGGCACTACAGGGGATTAATGTAGACTCACACAAAGACAGCCTGACACCCTAACTGGCCGCTCCAAGTGACTGACTGACAGCAGCCGGCCCCCAGCCACTCGCTGCTAACCACAAGAAAAATTAGCAGTGTGGCTACGTTCAACAATCCCGGCTTTTTCTGTCCACTGCTGTTCCTGATTTTCATTCCAGAGCAATAAACACAAGGATTTCTATTCCACCCTCCCTCTCAGCTGTCATCCCTCTCTCTTACTTCCACTTCTTCTTCGTTCTTTTTTCCACAAGTTTCTCTCTCTCTCTCTTTGTCTGAAAGTTCGACATACCGCCCCCTTTGCCAAACCTCCCCCCAGGCCCTCAAGTGCAGCTGCCAAAAATAAGACAGGCTGCCGAGGGGCCCTGGGGCCTTGTGTGTGTGTGAGTGTGTGTGTGACTCCTCCTGCCTGCTTGAGTACTTACCCGACTGAATTCAGCCACTTGGATCTGTTTATTTAATATTCAGTCAGCTGTGGGGAGTGAGGTTAGCCACAGCATATAAAAGTCAGGCAGCGTGACCGAGATATACCCCTCGCACACACACACACACACTTTATACACAAATACACACACATGCCATCTTTAACACACACACACACACACTCCCTCTGCACTATATACATGAAATACCAAGGGATGTGTAAACAAAGTTTACAAACTCATGGCTTAAGTATATGTGTGTGTGTGTGTGTGTGTGTGCTATAGTTCTAACATGTTTCTGTGGAATTGTTAGCAATTGTTTGAAAATATATTTTGAAATCCTGATGCCATCATGATACCGCCACGTTATATATGTATGATTAACTCATGCATGCGTGCATAACATAGAAGTGTGCTTAATTGTATTGATTGTGCACGTGTAGTGTACTTCATGTCCTAAACGTTTATTTTGAAATTGCAAGACTGCAGACAGTATAATAATAATAATAATGAAATAAAAAGCCATTTAAATTCATTTAAATAGTACACTTTTTTACTCTGATGACTGATATTAAAACACTTAAGCACATTTTAAATATTTCTATTATCTTTTTTTATCAATACATTGTAAATATGTATTAATACATAGCAAATTAAATGTTTTACTTTAAATAAGATTTAAAAAAAATTATGTTTTACATTTTTGGCATAATTTAACTAAATGGCAACATTATCATTACAATTGTGCAACTACTATCTTTCAATATAGAAAGAACATAAATAGCATGGCAATTACTTTTAAATCTCACATTTAAATATATATTTATATCATATTACAGTATATTTCTATAATAAGCGTTTTTATGACACAATTTGCTTTTTGTACCTTGGTACATATGAAAATACCATGGTATTTACCATCTGATACCATTACAATGTGTTTGTGAACTAGCAAAGTTTAAGAAGTCCTAGTTTAAGTGTGTGTGTGTGTGTGTGTGTAGGGGACCAAGTAATGTATTAACAAAGTTTACAAGCTCTTAAAAGAGTACTTTGAAGTGTATGAATGTAGTACAAACTTATTTCATACTTTATGTAAAACAAAGCTATATGACTTTACTATCTGATTCCACTTTTTCAGTGACGTCAGCTCATAACATTTTCATTCAGGCTGACCAGGTGCACCTAATCTTGATAGTATACATATTTAATCAAATGAAAATTCATGCCTGTGACATTTAATGTTAAATAATAATGCAATTTCATGTTGACCAATCTCAAGAGAACCTTTCGAATACATCAGATGTCCATAAACTGAATGATAAGATCACCATATGATTTCTTCCGACGTGATCCAAAACAACGAAACACTTTGAACTGACATTTTGAACGGTTGACTAAACAGAAACACAACGCATCCATTACCCTGCTCATTACTGCCACGGGGAGACAGCCTTATGAATACTAATTTTTGTGCACGCACACGTGTTTTGCGGTAACAATCATTTTCGTAGCGGCCCAAGGTTCCTGCTGGGACCCGTCCCAGCGTGCTCCAGTCCAGTCAGGACTGGCAGACTCCATGGCAACCCCTGAGGTCAAGGGTTATGGGGAAAGGTTGCTTTTATCTGCTAATGAGGTCGGTACCTAGGGCTCCTAATGTCTCTCTCGCCGGCTGGCCCTCTTTCCCCGCTGCACGGCAAGCAGGGGGCAGCGGCGATCTGAAAGAACAGACTTGACACCGATGCCATCCGTCCCCGGCATGAAGGGATCGAAGCTGAAGGGGGACTGGTCCCGAGAACAGAAAACAAAAGCCACAGAAATTGCAGTCAGTCCCCTGGAGGTCCACCTTGCTGTGTTTAACGTCTTCTCATGCTAATACCCCGCGATCTGCCGGTTAGGAGATCTGATGGATTGTCAAAGGTCCCAAATAGCTGATGGGCTACAGTGACTGCGATGCAGAAAACAACAGGTCTCCTGCGGGGAAGGTTGGGACCCCTCTCTGTATATGTTGCACTAAACATCTATCTCTTTATTGTTATGTTTTTGGGGTTTTTTTATGCGGCCTATACATGCTAACATGTTTGTTTCTGCTCAGTATGTTTCAAACAGTGACATGAGAAAGACAGCAAGAATTCATCACTCTGGTGCTTCTTATACTGTTTGGTTTCAGAATATGACTAGCATACTAAGCTATGCCGTTTTGATTTCTAAATGTTTTTAATAGGTGATTCTCACAAAAGGAAAAAAATAAGAAAACATATTTTATTTGAAGAAAATAAAACTCATTCTAAAGATTTGTATTTATTTATTTAGTTTTATTTAGTTAGTTGTTTTTTTGTATTGTTGAGGGCTGACAATAAACTGGCAACCTTCTTTATTATTGATATACGAATGTTTTGAGTACTTTTAATTTTTAGAGAATACATCAAGAATAAAAACACTGTATACAGTAAAAAATGTAAAAAAATAAATAAATAAATAAATAATGTATGTTCGTGTGTGTGTATTTACACCTTAAATGTTTGTAAGTATGTATATATTTAATGAAATATCAGTATTTGTATGAAGCCTGCATGTTCTTGACCAGTTTTGAAAGATTCAAACTCCAAAACCTCATACACCCCGTCATGTTGTAAAAGCCTGAGAAAAGAGTCCATTAACTCCTGATTTAGCCTGAATGTCATGTAGTCGCTTTTGTGTACTAGTGACAATCTCTGAATAGACATCACCAGCCTCCTCCCACCCCTCCATCTCTCTCTCGTTCTCTCTTTTCTGAGGGAACGGTGTGAGAAGAGGTTTTCTGTCACATATGTACGAGCGACGAGGCCTTTGTCTTGAGGCCAGGCTGTTTGTTTAGCCTTTAAGTGAGTGGTCTGCCTTACACATTGAATAAAGAGGGTGGAGAGATAAACAAAGAGAGAGAGAGATAAGAAGAGAGGGAGACTAGAAGAAAAGACATGTAGAAAATGATGGACCCTCCTGTGGGATTAGCTGGTGGAAGTGGCCTAAAGATAAAGCCGTGAAAAAATAGATAATCAGTATAAACATGATTTATTATCATTTCAGCCCTGGATGATTCCAGCTCATTTTTAAGCTTAAAAAATGTGTGGAAAAGAGTGGTCTGTACGTATTTTTTTATGCTCTGCAGAAGAAAATCATAGGTTTGGAATGGCAATGTTGAACTAGTCCTTTAAAAAGAGCTCTGTAGTTCTTGTTAACATAATCCAAGTTGCACAGCAAGGAATCCAGGGGTCCATCCGAATGTCATGACAGAGACTAAATCATTGATGTAAGACAGACGTTCAGAGGTCATGATGGAAATTGTTTTTGCCTGTGGCTTTTAAGTTCAATAAGAACTTATTAACAAAAACAGGAAGTAACGTGAGTAATAGAAGTGAATCATTTTGGAATGATTGGAACCACATTTATGCTGCCCTACAAAAATGTACTGAAAGAAAGTGCACACACACAAACTATTTATTTGAAGTCTAAAATACAGGTAACGCTATGTACAATAAAAGAGTCATTTTATAATAAGACAGAATTAGTTTTATTTTAATACTTTTTGCAATTTGAAAAATTAAATTTACGCATTCAGCTAACTGATCGACTATTGCAGATAAAAGCTACTAACAAAGTGTAATGAACAATTTATTATTGGCAAATCAAACAATTGCAAATAACAGCTAACTTAATGTGTGTTTTTGCCCTTCACTGTGCTCTAAAACAACAACAACAAAGAGGTTTAAGACAACCACCTTTAGAAGATTTTTGTGTTTTCTAAACTGTAGTATAAAAAAATAATATAAAATATATATAGAAGTCTCCTGAAATTGGTTGCCTTCAAATCTGAAGTTTTCTCTTTGAAGTTTTTTTTTACACTTAAATTGTATTACCTTAAATTAAATAGAAATTCCATTTATAATTCAAAAATATTTGTTAAACTTAATTTAAACACGTTTAAATAGTACTGAATGAATGCTGTGTTAAGAACTGGGAAAGTTTAAAAACCAGTGGAGTGTTTTACAAAGGTTTAGAGGAATAATGTCTGTGTTATGCTCATTATTTTCGAAATTTCTACTTATGCATGTACTCAATTCATGAGTTCACTGTTTTAAAATGTACTAACTTTTTTTTCACTGACAAAAACAAGATGATCATTTAAATAAAAATAAAAAAGTTTTTTAAATAAAATAAAGTTTTTAATGACAAAAACTGACCAAAAAAAACTAGGCAACTTTTGGTCAATGAATAAAAACAAGCCAAAAATGTTAGGGAGAGATCACTGGGCAAAGCTATTGTGTAGCAAGATATGCATCAATTTAAGTTAAAAATGCTTGATATTCGTGTAATTCATTTAGACTTCAGATAGCACTGTGAAAATGCTTTAAATAAATAAATATAATGCATGATATATACACACATTTTAAATGACTTCTCTGGGATTGCACAGGACAGACTGATACTGGTGCACGTTTGCAGGAACCATTGGAGGGCGCTATTAGAGAAGCAGCACAGGCACAGTGTTCGGGGGGATCCTCTGTAGCTGAAGAGTGGACTGAGGTGGTCTTATGTGGTGACCAGAAACAAAACAGAAATAAATACAGTATTACACACTGGTGGCCAAATTATATTACTTTCCCCAGCTAAAATGCTTTTTAAGTCAGCTATTTCTATCTTTTGTCCAATTTTGTCAACAGCCAGTGCTCCACACTCTGATCTCATCATCATCATCCAATCTGTCTGGAATGACATGAAGAAACAGAACAAACTGAGACAGACTCAGTCCAGAAGAACTGATCTTGATCCGCTTAAAGAAGATGCTTCAAGAAACCTGAGAAACGATGCTCACGTGTGCCAAGGGCAAAAGCTGCTTTAAACTCAAATGATGGTCACAAAATGTTGATTTGATGTAGTTAATAGAAGTTAATTGATGAAGAAAATCTATAATTTTACATCTTTTTTACACAAGTGCCTACTGTAACACTACTGTGATATTCCAAGTAGGTTTCTTGAAGCATCTTGGACACTGCAAAAAATGCTTTTCTTACTTAGTATTTTGGTCTTGTTTCCAGTCCAAATATCTAATAATTCTTAAACCAA
>JAUMHR010000075.1:3361509-3382565 GCA_032361145.1 Enteromius fasciolatus | reverse complement strand
AATATAAATATGTAAATACACACCCACATATATATATATATATATATATATATATATATATATATATATAATAACAAATATAAAAAAGTAAAATATATTCATGCATGTGTGTATTTATATATACATAATGAATATAGAAAGTACACACACACACACATATATATATATATATATGTGTGTGTACACAAAAACTTTTATTTTGGAAATTATTTTGGATCAACTTTAATCGTTGCCCAGTACTAATATATATATTTTTTTTTCGTATAGATTGTATAACTTTATACAACCTCTATAACTTTTATGTAGTTTTATAATAGTTTTATAAATGTAGTTTTTAAATATAATGATTTAGGCATGAAATTTGTTTTGTGAAAATTATGAACTGCATACACTGTAAAAAAACACTTAGTTGAGTCAACTTAAAAAAACTTTGTTACCTCGCTGCCTTTAAATTTTGTATCTTTTTTGTTATCTAAATGTTTTTTTCTGTGGGATGCAGTTGTTTTAACATACGTGTTTGAGCTGAAACAGCAGTCAAACTAGTTCTGATTAGTGGAGGGCCTTACATTTTCTTGTTGTCTGGACAATTTGGAGTGGATATTAAATATCTGGCATACATAAGAACTCCTTCAGTGCTGCCAAAATCATCCCAGGATGCACCGCATTATATTGTTTTTAGAGAATTAACCAAACTAACATCTAAAAATATCAAAATATAAAACAGTTTTGATTTGAATAACATTTTTGGTCACAATAATTCCTTGTATTGTTTTGGACAGATTCGGTGACTTTACAATTAAAAATGAGTAAACATGTCTGAACTTCTGTCCCCAGTCATAAGCACTGACAATACGAGGCCACGGTTATCTGTCTTTAACCTCAAAAAGAAACTGAATATTGAGAGGCAGAGCGTGAGAGACGTCTCTTCACATGACAGCTTGTTGTCTGACGATATACATGACACCAGAATTTAGGTGGAGTTTAAACATAGTAACAACCACACACACAGAAGCCTGAACAGTTTGTGACAATGGGTAAATATTTGTCTCATGTGTTCATCTAGATCATCTCACCTGTCCTTCAGGTAAGAACGTATATGATTATATCTGTCCTGAAGTGCACATTTCTCCTTTTCCTCATAACTCTTCTTGTGGATGGTCCGAGACACTGCCTGAATGCAAAAAGACAAAAATTCTTGGTATTTACAAACAATTCCTGTTCAGCAGGATTAACAAGAGCATTCTGTGAGCGTTCAACAGCAACATAATTTGACATGAAAATTACAATATATGAAATGAGCTCGCCTTGACAGCATAATGACTGCTGAAACATTCTATTAATGACCTTGTTCATCCTGATAGCCGGTGATAATGCACCACTCATTACAGACGCACCTCTAGTCTGGCGAGCAAGCCTCGTATGTGTGTCTCGCTGGGGTCCGGTAGGAACTCGTGAAGCAGGCACACCGCTAAACCATCCGCTAGAGCATTGTTCATTGATTCAAGGTGACCTGTATCCGGCTGTGGATTTATACTGAGAAAAATATGAAAAAAGAAACAAATGTTTAGAGTGGTGGAGGTATGACGTCACAACCTGGTAGATTTTCCTATGGGGTTGTTAGATAAGATGGTTTTTAAGATAAGACCGTGTGTTTATTGTCAAGTATTGTTAAGTATTGTCACGTTATGTTTACCATAGGCTTTATTTTTACTCATACTTTGAAAACTGCTTGAAATCTTGAAGGAATCGGCAGCAAATTAGTCTTTTGGGTTTTGACGACATGCCTGGACCAATCTACAACACAACAAAATCGTGTCGAATTCCAGTCAGTACCAGGAAGATTTTTCTATGTTCGGCGCAAGTTGTATCTATGCTAAAGATTATGAAAGAAAAAATACTTTTGGTTTGTCTCTCAAATAAAAAAAAATGAATAAAAATAGTAAAGTAATACTACAGCTAGAGAACTATTTAAGAATTATTTATCATTTATATATTATATTTGTTACCATGAAACCAGTGTCTCACAGCCAATTCGTATGTATTCGTACGAGGTGAACAATTTGTGTGAATTTGTATTTGGACCCAGTGACGGGTAGATTTAGGGTCAGGGTGAGGTGTAGGTAATTCGGACAAATTCATATGAATTAGCCACGTCGTAAAATATGTACAACTTGCCATGAGACTGCAAAATAGTTGTATTCACTGATGATATTTAATGTACCTGAACTAACATGAATTTGTAAAATACTGTAACAAATTTACTGATCATTGTTAGTTTATGTTAGTTAATGTTTTAACTTAAAGGGCCTTAATTTACCACTTAAACTCATATTGAACCCGGTACTGTCCTTTATACTATTCTGTTTGAACCAAATAAATTTTTACTTCAAATGCTTAAAATGTTGGTTAATTTATTTATTCTTGAAACGTCTTGTTTAGGTTCATGGGTGCACATGCAAAAATTAAACACAAACACTTGTGAATTTTAAGACTCAAATGGATTCTGTTTTAGTCTCTGGCAAGCTGCAATCAGGGTTTTATGGTAAAACAAGACTAAAGTGTAAAACGGAACGGAAATCAAAAGGGTTCGATTTGACCCCTAAAACAAAGTAGTCCTATATTCAACACAGCAGGAGTGTTATTAAATGTGCAGTTATGTGAACAAGAGAATTTTAGTATTTAGTATATTTACAGGATTTAGTCTCGCTCACCTGGCTTGCTGGTTTTCAGCAGTTTGTCTGACTGTCACTTCACCATTGCATGGGGGATGCTGAGAAAATCACACACAACAATGCATTAATATTTGCTCATTAGTAGACACTGACAAGCTGGCAGAGGGTGTGAAACTAAAACCACTACTGTTCTGAAACATATTTGAAAGCACATTTTAAATTCATCTAGATTTAAGCATAGACAGACCTGCTTGACTTTCTGTTTATAGCAGGGCCGGAACTGGAAAGCTGAAGCACAGAGACACATGGCAGCACACAGCAGCCCAGCGAGGAGCAGTCGACCCGCGGCTTCAGTCAGACCCACAGAGGGGTGCAGAGGAGACTCCTCCAGAAGAACCAAGCACATCAGAGCCAGACATGGACTCCATCTCGGCCAGTGTCTCCAGTGCAGTCTGACAACGAAAGAAGCAGATATTATATAATAATATTGACACTGTAACTATTAATGTTAGTGGAAGAATGATTGTTTATAACTTTGAAAGAACCTTGTTAGAGTTCTGAGAATGTCCCTACAGTAGCGTTCTGAGAATGATTCTATATATATGTGTGTGTGCATATGTAATTTCATACCTCTATTGTCTCCAACACTAAAACGTAACTAATGTCATTTTCATTTAAACTTGTATGTGATGTATTTAGAAATATTCCTAAATACACATTTGCAATACTGAAGTTGCAAAACATTTAAAATACTTTCATATCGAACACAGTACTACTTAAGAATCAGTGAATCAAAATATGTGTAAAGCACAACAAAATATGAATACCATGTAAACCCTTTTGTCTTAAAAGTATACTGCTATCTTGATGTATATTATCTGTAGGTTCACTTAAAGAAATACCTTTAAGGTTGGAAATAAACCACATTCAACACAATTAAGTACGTCTCTCAGAGCACAAACACCCACCTCATCTGTATCCACTCTCGCCCAGCTCTCTTCTCCAGCTCTCTGATCATCTGTTTCTCCTCCACTGCTCCATCCCCTCCTTCTCGGCCCTGAATCCCGCTCCACTCCCAGCAGCTCCACACATGTCCCACGCTCAGCTGAGGCATGTATCCTCATGGACGTCCTGCGGGAAGTGTTTGGGTTCCTCAGTCCATGCCGTGGAGACTGACTACTGGATTTTCTAGTTGTACCAGTCGGTCCAACAGGTTTAATTGATCAAACACTGATGTTTATTGTTTTCCTTGGTTTGTAAGAAGAGCATGTGTGGAATGCGGTATGGTGAGGAAGTCAGGCACTGCCCGAATCACCTGTGCCAGCTGCACCACTCCCTCCACAAACACATACACATACATAAACAACAGCTCATGTAGGGCGTCACATACAGCACTCAAGAAGGACAAAATAGGACAAAACTGCCCTGAATGTTTATATTGTAACAGTACATATTATCAGTACCCTTTCAAACATAGTGTATGTGGAAACTCCTGTCTTAATCTGTACTGAAACCTGATTTGTTCACATTTGTGTAGCTGCACAAACCAATGGTGCTTTAGCCCACCAGAAGGGGCGGAGCCTACCTCTATATAAGTTGGCACACAGCGCCATGTCGTCAGAATCTTCTCCAGATGGCAAAGCATCTTCTGTTCCCAAAGCACCAAGGTCCCTGCCCTCGAGTAGCATTGGACTCTGAGCCCCCAAAGCCATCCTGATCCAGCAGAAAGGAAAAGTTCTCGCCTCTGTCAGAACTCGCACTCAACCATCCCTTCAAGCACTTCTGAGAGATGGAGTTTTGTTTCCAGTGGGTAATGTCCTGCAGGCGCAGTACCTGAACAAATTTCCTCCGCCCACACTCAAACTTGCGAACACAAGTTCCTCACCTCCTTGCATCAGAGTTCAAAGCTTGGGCAGTCATTCTGGGTGTGTCAATATGGGTTGTAAAGATGAGGTTACTCACTTTAGTTCGCTCACAAGCCACCTTATTTCAGATGTATCATTTAGACTTCTGTTCAGGACGACGAAATGAACCCCTTTCTACGTGAAGTTGAAACATTGCTTGCAAAGAGCACTGTAGAAACATCACCTCCAACGAACAGGCTTTTTCACCCGCTACGCCCCATTCCCTGGTTTCTGAGGGTGGATCTGAAAGGCTCACATAGCCACAGAGCGTTCTAAAGATTCACATTTCGAGGGAGTGGCCAGACCCTCACACTTTTACAAAGAGCTTCCTCTCAGACAGATGTGAATCTGTATATTGAATTAACTGGATGGTACTGGCCAGATCAGAATGGGAATTAGTCACTCACAGAGCACTGTTACTCAGCCACTTAGAGTGACTCAGGTTGCAGATCAACCTTCAGTAGTCATTTGTCACCCAGACAGGGTACAGTCATAGCTCTGCCCAGGTGCATGCTTGGAGGACCTCTGACTATTCAGCGACTGACAGCTTCCCTCAAAAAAAGTTTTTTTGTAGGTTGCTGATCCTCATGGCAGCTTCATTTGTGGCCTCTCCAATACAGGCTCAAAGCCCGATTCCCATCCCGTGCTTGGTGCCTGGGGTAGTTTTACTTCTGCTGTGTCACTGCATGCCAAAAGATGACTAGTCCGTTTGACTAGTACGTTTCTGCGATCCGTTTAACCCCTAATATATGACAGATCAGAGCAATCTTTCATTTACAAATTAAACATGAAATTGCCAATTTGCTACTCAATCACACAATGAAAATGCAACATTAATGTGCAATATATAACAGTGTCATGTCGATACACATTTCTCCCAGAAGGTTCTTGCGACCCAGTAGCAGCTCTTCCGCCTAGTAGTGGGTTGCGACCCGTTGGTTGGGGACCTCTTGATATACAAGACCCCCCCCCCCCCCATGCTTTTTTTTTTTTTAGAGAAGTTATTGGACAGCGGGTGCACCCCTTAGCCAAAATAAGGGATTTGAGGACTGACAGACAATAAAGAAAATGAAGTATACAAAAGGACGTTTATTTCCCATCACTAGGAACAACAGGAGACACCAACCCAGAGACACTGAGGTGCATTACTGTACATAAACCGCCAATAATTACAATACTTATCATAGTACAGATACAGATTTTTTTTTTTACATTGTACAAGTTGTCTCAGTATAAATAGTGTATGCTGGAGACATTTCCCTTTCTCAGGTTATAAAGTTGCAGCAGTGCTCCACTGATGGATGTGCAAAACCCAAATAAATACTAGTATGTCCAGAAACACAAGCTACATGAAATACACAAATTCTTCCAGTCATTTCAACAGATAATACTCAGAATAACATGAGGACTCTGATAGCTTGAGAGACATTTTAAGGATTTTTGTAGGGTATGAAGCTTTCCGCCTTCTTCTGAACCTCTGGCTGGTGACTCCTTCAGTATACAATAATTGAATATTTTATAGTAAATATATTAGGTAAAAGCATTAATTGGGGGGGGGGGGGTCATTTTCATTTGCAAGGGAGGTGATCTGGGAAGTTTTGCTTTATCAAAATAATGCAACTTTGAGATTGTTTCTAGGTTCTCGAAATTCTAGAAAAACATTATATTTGGTATCATGAAACTGAAGTCAGTTTTTGTTTTAGGAATATTAATATTTTTGAATCATGACATTATGTTCATGACAATGAAGCAAATTTTAATTGTAACGCTTAATAATCACATTCTCTCTGCAAATTATAATTCTCTCTTTGGATTTTAGGGTAAAAAAAAAAAAAGTATAAGATCCACCTGTTCATCAAGGCAGTATTTTTACTTTGCAGCTATGTCACATTTTACTTCAAGATATATTTCAGCAAAATCCAGTAAAAGTGGATCCACAGCACTTGACCCCTTTTATTGTGGGGAAACAAAGACATAAAAATAAAAAGAAATCCTTTTAAAGGTCTCTCATCAGTCTTACTCAAGCAAGAAAAAGCAGGATCTTTCAATACTTACAGAATAAAAAAATAAAAAGGGGTGGGTGTTAAACCAAAAAAAAAGTAACTAAAAGGCAGGATGGCACAGGTTAAAAGTCGTGATAGTTCCTGAAAACATACACAATTGGGTCTTTTTGGGTGTCTAGAGAAACACAGTTAACCACTCCAGTGTTCTTATTATTTCATACAAAAACATCTTCACTATTTCAATTCATTCAACTCTTCAAGAAAATAAATCAGAAATCTGTTCATTTAAAGTAACTCTGCAGCTGAAGATGACGAATCCGTTTCTTCAGGTGCAACTGAGGGTCAGGGTTTGGTGATGTGAACTTCACTGGCCCCTGTCCCGTTGGTGGTGGTGGTGATGATGTACTGTGTGGTAGTCTGCTGACTGACGGCCGGCTGCTCCAGTGGGTCGGGGTGAACCTGTGCTGCGGTGGACGGGACATTAGCCTGCTTACCATCCAGCTCTGCCTGTCCTTCTGAGATCACGTAATGTGTCTGCAATGCACAAGAAACCAAAACATAATTGCATTGCAATATAAAAGCAGAAACACTGGAACTTGTGGGAGCCAGGTAGTTCTTCCACTCACCGTTTTGACCTGACTGCTGTTGACGGCAGCAGTGACGGGGGTGCTCGCCTCTGCTATCACATACTGAGTATGAGGAAGAGCCATCATTTGGATCTCAGACGCTTACAGAAAAAAAGGGAGCGGAAAACAATGCGTTGTGTTTTCTGTGTAAACACAGGTTTATCTGACAATAAATATCTATTACAGAAGCTTTTGCTGAAGATGCTTACGATAACTCCTGTAGTTCCAGTTGCTGGGTAGGTACGCATGCTGTGCAGCACCTTGCGTCTGATTGGTGGACGTCTGTAGAGTCTGGCCCTGAGCAAGGGTCACAGGGGTCAGCTGGGTGGCGTTGAGCTCCTGAGCCGCTTGTTGAGAGGAGGGACTTAGAGGCTGAGCTGAAACCTGATTGGATGACAGAAAAAGTGTTAAAAGACTGATCCCAATTAACTACAGTTGTTTTTTCAAGCCAAAATTATTCAAATATTTTATATTGGTTGAATAATTAAAAAAAATAAATAACGGACTCACTAAAGATCATCATAATATAACATTGTGGACTACAAATTTAGCCTTTTGGGTGTGAATATGCTTACAATTTGGTGCAATTCTTGCCCAAAATGTGTTGTAATTTTCAGCAGAATATTAAACGTAACTATTTCCAAAACCATTTTTGAATTTTATTTAAAATTAAACAAAAATCACACTAAGCCGTAACATTTATTTTGATGATCCCTTTTGAACATTCTGTCTACCACAAGGCAACACCTCCACGTCAACAATCTCTCTTTAGAGTATTAGTAGTCTGATTAATATCAGCTAACTCTTTATTTTCATCCCAACAGACATTCAATAACTTAATCTAACCATAACACTCTAATGACAGTCAGCATATATGAAGGTGTAATGTTACTTCCCTTTAAATGGATAGTTCACCCAAAAATAAAATGATCCTGTCTTTTACTCATTTGAAGCAACCTACATGTATGTGACTTTCTTCATTCAGACGAATCCAATCAGTTATAATAAAAATTGTTCAGACCCTTCCAAACCTTTGAATGAGTTTAAACAGGTGATAGCCGTTCCACTTCAGAAGACGTAAAATAACATGCACGTATTCATGCACAACTGGACTGTTGAACAGTTTTTTCCACTCAGGCAATCAGGTATCTCAACGGAGTACTGTGCTGAGCTGGATATACACACGCACGCACACACACGCATACACAAACAACCTACACTGTGCTGGACATAATCAGACACAGACATACATGCACACATACATACTAAATGCTCTTTTTGCATGCACGTTACTTATCATTATCATATTAAATCTACATTTATATTTATACCTCTGTAGCCTTTTTGATACATTGTCCATCTTTGTTCCTCATCCATTCAGTACTATTATATATATATGTATATATCAAACTGTCTTGGTCATCCCAGTAAGGCGGACTGTATGTTGTTGTTTGCACTGTCTTGTCTTGTTGATGTTCTGTGCACTTTTTGTTGTATGTGGTAGGATATTTGCACATGTATAGGTTAGTATAGTTTAAGTATAGTCTATATATTTAGTCTTAAATCTTTAACCTTATTTTTTTTTTATTCTAAATTATTTATTTAAATTTTCCTTTAACTCCATGTTTAGCTCCATGTATGTCTGTATTTCTGTACATCTGTGTTGCACCTCTGGTCTAGGAGGAACGTTGTTTCACCTCACTGTGTACTGCATCTGCTGTATATGGTTGAAGTGACAATAAAGCTTCTTTGACTTTGAACAAAACACTAGTGCCCGAGACCGATTTATCGACAGGCCGATATTATCGGCCGATATTAGGTATTTTCCGATCCTATCAGTATCAACATTTATAATAGCCGATAAATTAATATTTAAAAAATAAAATAAAAACGAACGAAACACCCTTCAACCATGTCATGAGTGTTGCCTTAGTATAGTTTGTCCACCAGAGGGCACTCTACACCGTCCCTGTTGGCAACACTCGTGTATCACACGCCACACATCCTGCAACCTGCTGATCCAGCCTGAGTCGGGCAGACAGACTTACCAAGAATTGGTAACTTTGATTTGGTTGTTTTTGTTCTAAGGACTTTTCGTTTCATATCTTAAGTTTGTATTTTTATACACATTATTTACAGTATCAGAACTTTTGATGTTCCTCTGTTCTGTTGTGACAATAAAAGAAACGACTTTCTTTTTAAAATGCATTATCATATTATGTTAGTTAAAACTCATAAATAACTACAAATAACAAATGTTAAGGAAATCTGTTCATGTTTTGTTGAGCGTTTCTGAAATACATAAATAAAATATCGGCCCATATATCGGAATATCGGATTTTAAAACCAACAAATATTTGTATCCATATCGGCCTTCAAAATCCTTTATCAGTCAGGCTCTACAAAACACCAGTCATAAATGAGAAACACAAACCGAGGATTTGTAAAGAAAAATGTAGGAGGGTTCCAATATAAGCTGAAACCACATTTCCCAGAGGCGCACGCGAGTCCAACGACACCCGACATTTTATTACGAATACACATTTCATGTCCCCCGAAGTGTATCGGCCCGTTTACACCCATTCAAAGGCTTGGAGGGGTCTAGACAATTTTTACTCCGATTGGACTCGTCTGAAAGAAGAAAGTCACATACACCTACGACGCTTCGAAGGCGAGTAAAAGACAGAATTTGGGTGATCTATACCTTTAACAGCATATGTTAAAGGAACCATCATAATAAAATGAAATCCAGTAAGCTACACTGTGATACGACATCAAAATACGACACGGACCTACACAGCATGCATATCCTATAAAAGTCAGCTGCTCACCTGTGCATTGGCCTGCACTGTCCCCGTGGGCTCAGCCACCTGGATGTGCTGAACCTGAATAGAGTGCTGACTGTAACTGTGAGGGTCGTGTAACTGACTCACATCTACTGTAGAGTGCTGAGAGTGAGGAGAGGACGCCTGCAGGGACAAACAGACATAACACTCACTCATCACATCAGTCTAAAACTCATAACATAGAGAAGCACTATAAATTAACTGATTATGTACACAAGTATGCAAAATTGAAACATTGTGTATATACTGCATATGGACGAAGTATTTCTCGAACAGCATTCAAAAGAAAAATACTGTCACTTTTGATCTATTTAAAGCATCCTTAATGAATAAGAGAATGAATATATAACGAATATTTGATAGTCCACTTCAGATGTTATATGTACAACTATAAGTAACTACATGTGAACTAAGTCTCATTAATTTGCAACTACATACTAACTCTCAGAGGAGACTTAAGGTAGGTTTAGGGTTAGTGGAATATGTTTACATATACTTGCAAAGTTTCTGATAGTCAGTATCTAATATGTTGTGGACCCATCAAGAAAACAAAAAAAGCATTAAAAGCTATTTAGCAGCTAACTCTAATGACTGCTAATTGATATGTAGTTACTAAATGACAGAAGAACGTCTGAAGTGGATTATCGAAATAAAGTGTTACCGAATATTTATTACTATTATTAATATCAGCAGAGAAAATGAGATGCGCCAAATCAGCATATTAGAATGATTTCTGAAAAATCATGTGACAAAGAAATTTTGCTTGGCTATCACGGGAATAAATTACATTTTAAAATAATAATAAAGAGCAAAGAAGCAAGCGTGAGTGAGTGTGTCCGTACCGGGGCCACCTGCACCACCTGCAGCTGTATGTGCTGTGGCTGTGACAGGCCTCCTCCTGCCTGAGACACTGGGATGTACTGGATCCTCTGGAAATCCCCTTGTGCTGTGCGGTAGTCTGTGGTCAGGGTCTGGGATAGCTCCGTCATGGCTTGGGTCAACAGATCGGTCGTCTAGGAGGAAGACAGAAACCGATGAACACCGGGTTGTTACCTGACGTGACACTCCATTAACCATCTAACCAGTAACACTTTACTAATACCTCTTTGAAGACAACACTAATATAAAAGCATTTAGTGGAACTCAGCTGAAAACATTTTCTTTAGAACAACATTGTCCAACGAGCCCATTGAGACACTTGTATAGAATGATTTGTATGATTTCATGTAGTTTTGAGTGTTTTTGCTCACCACCACAGCTTCTGCAGTAGCGCCGTCTGTTGTGATGACAGCAGGAGTGCTGCTGATGACGGTAGCCGCCAGCGGTGCCTGGATGCTGCTACTGCTGTTGTACTGATACTCCGGATGCTTCTTACGAATGTGCTGGACCATCTTTGTCTGAAAACAAAGACAGGCATATGTTATGAAACATAAATCCATACAGATTAAACCAAACTGTGTAATTAATGAGAGTACAGTACCTTGCTGCTGTACTGTTTGGCACAGTGCGGGCAGCACACCGGTGCAGTGGCGATGGTGCCGGTCAGCTGCGTGTGTGTGCTCAGCATAGGGTCAGGCTCTCCCGGCCCAGCCGGACGCAGCTTCCGGATGCTGGGGGGCAATTCTGCTCCTGGGTGGTTCTTCAAAATGTGGGCCTTCCTCTTACTGGCACTTTTATACACCTGAACAAGTGGGTGAAGATAAAACCTTAACATTACATGATTAATAAATACAAAATCACAATTTTTTAGGGATAATAAAACAGTAATAATGACATGGATGAATTTTCATGACTTCTTCAGTTGTTTTTAATTGCATGATATAAATGTATGTGTGTGTGCTGTTCAGAAGTATGGGATCAATAAGACATTTTATGTTAATTAGGAGACTTCTATAAAAAATATATTTTTTGGAAGCTGTGGTACTTTTTGTCAGGATTATTTGATGGATATAAAACTTTTAAAAAAAAAACGTTTATTTACAATAAAAAGATCTTTTCTGACAATTAAGTCTCAAAATCACTTACTCATCTAAATAAAAGTATTAATTTCTTTAAAAAATGAAAGTGCAGGCTCCAAATTTCTGAACAGCAGAGTATACTGTTTTTAATAAGTGTTGTTCTTTAACATTTTATTCCTAAAAGAATCCTAAAAAAATATTATACATATAATAATTTTAGTATATAAAAATATTTATATACTAAAACAATATATCAATAATAATAACAATAATAGTCTCAGCCCATTTGATCTATGAAGGATCCCGTGACTTTGGAGACTGGTGTAATGGCTGATAAAAATTCACTTTGCATCGCAGGAATACATTATTAAGTATGTTAAACCAAATATTTTTAATTGCAATATTTCACAATATTAAAATTTTCAAATATCAAATAAATGTACCCTTGATGAGCATAAGACACTTCTGTGTGTGTGTGTGTTTCCACAACCAGGACTGGAAATGAACTTTTTTTCTTAAAATATAATAATCAGTTGATATTTCCATGTTTTCCATTACTATGGGTACCTTATACTATTCAATTTTTATAAAAGTTCGCATAAAAATGTCCTTTTCAAGATGAACTTTAAGAGAGAACCTGTTGACATGAATGCACTATGCAGGAAGAGCCAGATCTATTTTCAGCAGAGTTTCAAATCTCTTGGCTCTAGGAAACACTGCTATTGTCTTTCTATGAGTCAGCTTTAACTGCAGCCAATGTGACGACTAGAGGGTCGTTAAAATGTGCAGATCCGAAGGTGGTGGTAAGACTGCATTGGCATGAGCTCATGAACAAGCACAGTAGAACATTTATGCACTGAGCAAGTCCAGACCTTATCACAGTACTGGCAGAAGTAATCTCTGTTGGGTTTAATGATGGGCAGCGTCAGCTCAGGAACCTCCTCCAACCGCATCTCAGGATGTCGTTTAGAAAGGTGATTCACCTGTGGACCGTACAGTAAGAAAGAGGTCACCAATTTTAAAAAGTCTAAGTAACTACAAAAAATTAAAATAAACAAATGTAAATACCAGCATCCCTCGTCTCCTGAAGCCCATCATACAGAGTCTGCATTTAAACATGAAGCTCTCAAAGTCGGTGGTGGGCTCCTTCTGTTTCAGAGCTTTGGTGCGATGGATGCGGTCCGCCTTTTTGGCCTCGCGTTCAGGGTTGTGCATCCTCTGCATGTGCTCCCGTAGTTTATCCTTCCTCTGGCCAACAAAGAAGAAATAACACACAATGAAATTAATGAAAAGTTATTTGGTAGTTATAAGGTAGGTTTTCATGTCTTAACTGTAAATGCAACAAATGGATTTGGAACATCACAAAGCACTACATTTATTTGTGTATGCATTTATGCATGAATGATATTCATCTGAGCATATGTGAACCACCTTAAACTGTTTTCCACAGGTGGAGCACAGGAAGTCCTTGCGGTCAGAGTGGCGAAGCATGTGGAGTCGTAGTTTATCAGGCCTGCAAAAGGCTTTATCACACTCTGTACACTGGAAGATCTTCTCTGAGTGGAAACTTCTCACATGTTTCTTAACCTGCACAACACGGATGCGTGACTGGTTATATCACACACATGATTAAACACAAGAATATTGGCAAAACGTTGACTGGTGTGGATTACTTGTGGATACCTGATGTTTTAATAGAGCCGACCGATAAAGGATTTCGAAGGCCGATACAATACAAATATTTGTTGGTTTTAAAATCCGATATATGGGCCGATTTTTTTCATTTCAGAAACGTGCAACAAAACATTAACTGATTTCCCTAACATTAGTTATTTAACTAACATAATATGATAATGCATTTTAAAAAGAAACTAGTTCTGATAAACATAATGTATAAAAATACAAACTTTAGATATGAAAATGTTACGTCCTTTGAACAAAAACCCAATAACAACAACCAAATCAAAGTTACCAGTAAGGGTGTTTCGTCTGTTTTTATTTTATTTTTGAAATATTCATTTATCGGCCATTATAAATGCAGATAACGATTAGTTTGGAAAATGTCTAATATCGGCCGATAAATCGGTCAGGCTCTAGTTTTTAATCAGCTCTTTGAACTCTCCCTTTTCTGCAGTAAGCACGTCATGCTAAATCTCTTTTAGAAACGGTTTTGTAGTTGTGTGCACATCAGCACATCACACCTGTATGAAGTCTGTGAAGGTCTTCTTGCAGGAAGGACAAGAAAAGCAGCCGTTGACCAGATGAACCCCCACATGCACTTTGAGCAGATCCAATCTGTCATAGGACTCAGCGCAGAAGAGGCAGGAGTAGGTGCGTTGATCGGAGTGCAACTGCAGGTGATCCTCGAGCGCAGCGTTTGTCAGGAAGCCCTTCCCGCACTGATGGCACATGTGACGGCAGCCGTCCCGCCCGTGGTACCGCATGTGCTGGTCCAGCTTGTCTTTATCTCGAAAGGCTTTCCCGCACTGAGAACATTTAAAGGGTCGAAAGGACTTACGGATGAATAGATGCTGGAGAGCGGCGTTCTGGGTAAGGGAAGAGAGAAAGCATGGAGGAATGGATACTTTTGAAATGAAAAGAGGACCAGGTGAACAATCCAAGCAGGATGATGAGGAATCTCTTAGATTACAGTGAATTCATATGATTTGTGAGCAATGACACAATGCACTCGTATGGTCTGTACGTCACAGAGGCGGCGACTGAAACAAGCCGATTTGTTCGCATGCTTTAAGTTGTAGGTAGTTCACACAAAAATGAACATTCTGTCTTTACATTCTCCTTCATATCGTTCCAAACCCAAAAGACTAAAAGATGTTTAGCAGAATGGTTTACATTCCCAATAGTAATACTAATATTCATAGACATCTTATTTTTTTTTGTTTTTAAACAGTTCAACTATTTAGCTTTTGCTTTGGTGAAATGTGGTGTGAATGACCATGTTTACTATTTTTTTTTACAACAGTTCCACAAATCAGAAGTTAATTAAGACTTTTACATTTTAGACATATTTCCTGTTTTTGTGCTATTTAGACTATTAAAATAATTACGAACACAGCCATAGCTTAATTTTGCATCTCTGAGCAACATGACGGGGTACCCTTCCTGAATAAATCAACTGTTTAAATCAGGGCTGTCCAAACTCGTGGAGGGCCGGTGTCCGGCAGAGTTTCGCTCCAACTTGTCTTATGCCTAGTAAGAGCCTGATTAGTTAAGCCTGATTGGAGATAAACTCTGCAGGACACCGGCCCTCCAGGACTTAGTTTGGACAGCCCTTGTTTAAATTATTCAGTTTAATCACGATGACTTACGATGCGTTCACATGGGGCGTCAGTGTCAACGCTTACCATTGACTTTGAATGTGTGACGTCAAGTGTTGCCGTAAACAATTGTGGATCCATCAGCAGCGCTTCACTGGTGTTGCTTGCGGCAGAAGTTGAGAATTTTACAATTTCTGCCGCGAGCAATGCCATTGAAGCGCCACCGATGGAAGCATCAGCCAATCAGGATCGCTCTATGCAAATACATTAGCCAGGTGGCAGCCAATCACGTTCATCCTGTTCAAAACCAGCAAACTGAGGAGAAATCTTTAAAATGGAGGAGAAACTCATTATTGCTGTGGGCAATCACCCGGTCCTTTATGACCAATCACTTTTTATGTACCAGGATTCACAAGCTATCGCTAATGCAACCAAATTGGCGTCCATGTTGAATGACAATGACAGCCTGGATTCTGCGACTGTAAAGCTCATAGGAGCTTAGTCTGGCCAAGCTACCTTAATACCCGCCTTCTGGGAGGCGGGCTTAACCTGCGTCCATCAGATGCCTCTGTATACTACTGGACGAATCTACAACCAATCAGATCACTCATTCCGATGATGTACAGTGTGTGTAGCGACAGAACCTGAAGCCACTGTAACCAATTGTAGCTAGCTTCATTAAAGCAGTAGGAAAATGTCTTTACTTACTTTAATTACTTCTGCTCTGTTTTCAAAGAAAACCTGTCATGAAAATTTCTCAAAACAGCTGCAACAGCAGAGTCGAACGATTGTTGCTGCTCCATACATCGGGAGGTCGTTTCTCATTGGCTCCCACTTTTATGGGAACAGAAATGCTCTAAAACGGCAGCTTGGCCAGACTAACTTTGCTCGCGAAATGAATGTAGCGTCAAAGGAAGTATGGGCGGGCCCAGGCTATGACAATGAAGCTGTATCCGAGTTTTTGTTGTTGAGTTCCTGTCTAATTTCATTAGCTGACGCTGCTATGACCATGGCGTCAGACGCCCCGTGTGAACACACCGTTATTTACAGTGACTTGCTCCCACCTACTGGTAGTTTTAATTTCACAATCAGAGTTTAATATCAGTTAAATATCAGTATTTAAAAGATAAATGGAAATGGCTTTTTAAAAGGTAATGCCCATACAAAGTACAACTCCACACAGAATATGAAGACTATCAAAAACTTTCGGA
Source organism: Enteromius fasciolatus (assembly GCA_032361145.1). Taxonomy (NCBI): domain Eukaryota; kingdom Metazoa; phylum Chordata; class Actinopteri; order Cypriniformes; family Cyprinidae; genus Enteromius; species Enteromius fasciolatus. The sequence continues at coordinate 3,366,067 of JAUMHR010000075.1, read as the reverse complement.
ATCAAATGTCTACAACAGTCTTTAAGGTACCAGCACAATAACTCAGCAAAATACTGTCTAATTGTCATTATCGATAAATATTATATTATATTATCAATATCGCACCCCCCTACTCCAATATCATTCCAAACCCCTACAAGCTTTGTTCATCCTCAGAACAATTTAAGATATTTTGGATTGAAATCATGTGTCTTTGTGACTGTCCCATTGACTGCCAAGTAATGAACACTGGTAAGGTCTAGAAAACTATGAAAGAAAACATATCCACATGGTACAGCTGACACAGAATTGCGTTAACCATTTGCATTCAGTGGATATTCTCCAAATGGTGCTCCAGTAATGTGAACAGAAACAGCTGTTGAATAAATGTTATTTTATTTTCTTCGCCTAAAAGTATTCTTGTCGCTTTATAAAATACAGATTGAACCACTGGTGGCAGATGGACTACTCTGATAAAGTCTTTCACACAGCTTTCAACTGGTACATTACTATAATAATGAAGGTTAAAATTATAGCCAGTACAAATTAAACACACTGGCTATTTAATTTCAGAACAAAACTCATCAACAAACGTTTTCTTTTTGATTAAATATTAAGTTTCTACTCCAATCTCTTTTTTGTTGAAATATGAACATTTAAAATAAAGAGGGTTCATGCACACTCAGCACCAAAATGGTATTAAGTGTTGGAATTTTATGATAAAACTGACAAAATGTAGACTTTGTTTCAGTAATAAAGTAATAAAGCAAAAATCATTGGTGGTTATTGCATGGTACAAATAAAATGAAGCAATGTTTTGTTCATGCATCAACAGAAAACAGCAAATAACTCATTCTTAGGATTTAAGAATTTATATTGGTTCATCTAAATGAATATCAAAAGCAATATCATTCAGATCAACCCAGGTCTAGTATCCTGCTTTAATGATGTGAACGTTCATTTTTGGAGCAGCTGTCCTAAAACTCTGTTGGTTGATGAAGCTCAAGGACTGAACTGATACAGACAGATGTAATGGGGATGTAGGGAGTCATAGACTGTCAGTGTAGCGTGACGTCACAACACTGTATTGACTGAAGGAGGAAGTTTCCTCTGACTCCACTCCGGCCCACATTAGACCTACCTGCAAGTCCACCTGAACGTGCAGCACGCAACAAAAGAGAAAGACACACACCCACACACGCTACTGTTAAACAACTCTAGCCTACTCAACACACTACAATGCAGAGATCTGAGGTCGTAGGTCGCTCATGATGGCCGTATCTTACCCTGATCCTCCTCGCCCTCCTCATGTCCTGTGGTGTGAGGTGAGTGTCTTCAGGAATTGTCTGAGAAAGGTCCTCTGTGGCAGACCCTGGGACTTCTGTGGCTGGAGGTGGGGAGACAGAATCTTCCTCCTCTTGCAGTGCCTCGGTGTGGGTTGCTGGGGTATCAAGCCCTTCCTCTGTCTCGGTCTCCATCGATTCAGCTGACATCTCCACCACCTTCAGCCCATTAAGAGCTCTGTCTGTTCGCTCCTCAAATGGTAGTTTCTCTACAGATTCTAAAAGCTCCTATAGCAGGTGCAGAGACAAACATTTAGCAGCAAATTCCAACAAAACCTTCAAACTTTTAAAAGTTTATTAAGAGATCGGAAATCCAATCTGCATCAAGCAAACAAATCTGAGGTGCAGTCACCATATTTGATGATTCTATGCATGTGTGCTTTAATCAATGTTTATATGAGAACAAAAGTCTGAATTTAATCGGTTCATCTTTTAATGAAATTTGGCCTCCTCAGAAAACTTAAACTGTCACATTCATTTGGATCACTTTTTTAAATCCTTAAGTCTTTATTGACTTTTTGAGGCATCAAATCTTTGAGTGAATGGACGTTTAGTGGATGGACAGAAATCGCTCAGGTTTCATTAACCATTTGGGTCCCACTTTATATTAAGTGTCTCTAATACCTTTGTTTTTACATAGTAGCTAGATACACTGTGGTTACATACTATGTGTAAGTGTAGGCATCAACCCTATGAATGGTGTGTGTAACAGGACTAACACTTCTTTTTGTTAAAGGAAGTGCTACACTTTTACAATATTAAGTAGGCAATCTTTAGGGATTTACCATGTGATTACTGTAATGCAATGTTACACAGCAGCAGGCAGTAAGTTAGGCTTTACATATAAATTGTGGTTGGTGTCCAGAATGTTAAACTTTATATTAAGTGGACAGTTCTTGAGGAGTTACCATGTATATACGCTGGTATTACAGAGGTGCACCAACTCCCCCAACTTAATGGACTAAATGGACTAGACAGACTTAAATCAGTATCATGACATTTCAAACGAGGTCATGATATTGAGTAAATGCGGTCTATGGCACCTGTGTCTTGTCAGCACTCTCAACAGGAGTCTGTGGGCAGATAAATTTTGTACGTCGCCCTGGTCGTCTTGCAGCACCAAATCGTTTCCTGCCCCGTCCTCGGCCACGGCCCTTTGGCCTGGAAGAGAAGAATATCAGTCCGATTCTGCTATAGGCTCACTGTATATAATCATGAACATCTAAGAAATCAAGTCACAGATGTGCATTCAAACCTTTGGATGAGGTTCAGCTTTTCGTCGTGCATGTTTAAGTGCTGCTGAAGCTGCTCTGAGCTCATGAACCGTCTGTTACACTCGTAACACGGCCAGTTCTTCTCCTGCTCACGTAAAACTGATCCAGAAACCATAAGAGACACATATTATCAAAACATTACCAGGATAACATCATTGCATATTATATATTATAATATAGTATGGTTTCCCATACTAGGAATTTGTGCTCTGCATTTAACCCATCCAAGTGCACACACACAGCAGTGAGAAGTGAACAACCATGTAAATACTAGTGCTACAGTTCTTGGTAAAATAAATACGTAAAAATCTATATGAATTTAGTGTGATTGTTGGATTCAAATTTATGACTGCTATTTCTGTTATATGAACAAATCACATTATGGAAGTTTTGTTTTGTTAGATTCATTTCTGGTTAAGCTTTCACTCTTGTCTGTAATCGGCCTCAGTGACGTGATAACAAGCTTTAAGCCTTTACTCTCCATTACGTTCAACTCCAAAGGATGCAATATTTTGTAAATATTATTAAGTGAAATTAATGAGCATATTTAAAATGAATGTGCTTACACACGTTTAGTAAAAACCTGCCTTAACAAACGAGTGATTTAACCTGCCGAGGTGCTTTAAAAGTGTGTTTTTTGCTTGTTTAGTTTGTTTGATAACTTTTTGGGGGCACAATGTAGATGTATTAAATCATTTCAGTTACAAAAAGTTAACAGTTCTTAGCGAATAGATAGTTTGGCATGACGGTGGCTGTGTGAATGAATCATCTAATATTATTAACAATTCACCTTTTCTCTCTTCATCTGTGACATCATGAATTTTCTGGTTGACAAACTCGGCATATGATGCAGCATACCACACCTGGAATATAAAACCGCAAGTGAATTCCATTACTACAAATATACGTTTCAAACTAATAAAAACAATGCTGATAATTAGTTCAAGATGAAGTACTAAATTAACTAAACAATTTCAACTATGCAAAAACTGTTTCTTTAGGCACACCTTCAGCTCTTGCTTGGGCTGTATATTCTTAATGGTGGTGTAAAAAATGTCCGATCCATACTGATAAGCCACCAGGTTCTGCTCCAAGTGATTCTGGGCCGGGCGAACAAACATCATCCAGTTACATCGCTCTTCATCGGTCAGGTCAAACCAGAGGTCCTCTGCCCTCTCGCCTTCTTTTTCAGGGTCAAGCATGTATAACTACACAGAAGCAAAGAGGCAGGATATGAGAATTTAAAATGCAATTCTAGACAGCTATCTAGAATAAAAGACTGCCGTACTTTCAGGTGTATGTGTGTGTCCTGCAGTTCACTCTGTCGCAGCAGGGGCCCCTCTACAGGACCGAACTGTGTGCGTTTGGGAATACGCCTCTTGGTAAAGACTCCGCCCAGGAACCGGTCGATATACAGGACGAGAGGAAGACTGGCCCGAGCCTTGGACATCACAGGGCGGTTGAGGATAGGGTGCAGAGGGCCGTGTTTTACACATGTTGCAGGATTAGCATTATTACAGTCTTCACACCCTACACATAGAAACAATAACACATGATCAAATTCAAAAGTGACTTGACCTTGACCATACAGTCTAAAGTGTTAAACGTCTACTTACAGAGGCTCTGAGGGGTGAACGGCTGGGGCGTCCTGGGTTCCCAGTCATCCATTTCAGAATCGTCGCTGTTGTTGTCTTCTTCCTCATCCTCTGAATCCACAGTGGAATCCGTGGCCCCCAGGGGACTCGAAGAGGCCTCCAGCATGTTGGGAAGAGCTGCATTAGTCACAGCTAGTTGGCTCTGTTGGGAAAATAATCTTGCTTCACTAATGCTTTGTCTTACCATGGGTGTGTTAATGTAAAAAATAATGTTAAAGGAGAAGTTCACTTTTTAAAAAAACTTTTGCTGATATTTTACTCACCCCCATGTCATCCAAGATGTCCATGTCTTTCTTTCTTCAGTCGA
>JAUMHR010000075.1:3347245-3358166 GCA_032361145.1 Enteromius fasciolatus | reverse complement strand
GCTTATTGCACTCCTGGTTAGACCTAAACTGCATTTCGTTGCCTTGTACTTGTACATGTGTAATGACAATAAAGTTGCATCTAATCTTATCTACCTAATCTAATATAAATTTGTCCAACTTTATCCATATATCTATATGCCTGGTTCATCTTATACCAACTTACAGGCAAAAACTTAAATTTGCTAAATCTGCAGTAAAGACTGGACGAGCTCACAGAGACTGTAACATCATATATTAGTTTCTGTGAGGATTTATGCATCCCTACCAGGACTCACTTAACATTCAATAACGAAAAGCCATGGTTCACAGCTAAACTCATACATCTTCGTCAGGCCAAAGAGGACGCCTTCAGGAAAGATAAGGAGATTAAAGCGTCTTAGAAGAACTACACTAAAAAGTTGGAAGATCTGTTTATTTCCAGCGGCCCAGCTTCACTGTGGAAAGGTTTGAGAGACATCACTAGCTACAAGACAGCATGCCCCAGCACTCAGGCCAATCAACAACTCGCTGAAGACCTGAATGAGTTTTACTGTAGATTTGAAACTCCCAGTCTAACACCCCACACCTGCCCAGAACATCTCTTCACTCAACCATTAACACCTCCATCAAACACCTAGCCTTCAGTTTAGAGATGATGTGAAGTTTTGAAGTGGGATGCTCACATAGACTCCATTGCCAAAAATGCCCAGCAGAGGCTCAGACCTCATGAACAGTTAATAGTTCTGCCGATGTGCAATAAAAATATGGGCAATAACTAAGGTTTATTTTATCACTCTACATTATAGTACATCTTATTATTATTTCTAATCATTATTTGTATACTAATTCTATTTTATCCATAGCACACCTGTACATACAATTTATTTATTATTAAATGTATTTTTATTTTATTTGTTGTTGTCTGTGTGTTAGAAGCTGTGACATACATATACAAACAGATCTGACAATAAAGCACTTTCTGATCTGATTCATACAGTATACTAGGGCGATACATAATACATAAGAAATGTCAAAAACATTGTCGTAAAACTATATTATTGTCCAGTTCTAACTTCTGCTAAAGGCATAAAGATATTATAAACGATAACATTGTTATTTTCTGTAAAGCTGCTTTGCAACAGTGTGTATTGTGACAAGCATTAGACAAATACATTTGACTTGGCCTTCAATTATAACGTTAGTCTCAGGGAAACATCTGGAAATCTCAGTTTTCAAATTCCCAGGTTTGCCATGTCTGTGGTCATCCTGTATAAAAAAAAAAAACATAAAACATACCCCCAGTATTTTCCAAATTAATGGAATATCTCCCTTACAAAAAAGCACCTGGCCACGGTACAATGATGGTATCATAATCCTAATGATAATGTATGCCTCGAAAATTACACGGTACTCCAATGTACTTGAAAAAAATACCATGATTAATCTGTATAAATGACATGGCTGATGTGAACGGAACAGATGACAGCTCAGGTTCGACATATTTTATCCGTTCATTGTGTTATTATTTGTGATTTATTGAAAGCTCGCTGTTTAACCCAAACACAGGCGCGTACTGGAGGAGCGGTCAGTCTAATCACTGCACGGGGGTAGAGGAGACACACGGCCGGGCACAAAATCCCCAACAGCCGCGCTGACAGAAAAAACACATGCAGACGCCTATCACCCCGGCCTCCTTCAAAACCTGGGACAATTGAAGAAATGATCAAAGTTGTAATGGCGAATGAAGCAATCGGGCTGTTTGTGAGGCGCTCTCCCCCCCTGTCTCAAGCCCGCAGGTTGGGAGTTCCAGTCGGACTATACCACAAAACCCGCAGCGCAGCGGCACAAAACAGTTCCACGGCAGCTTTATCACACATAAACCCGCGCTGGTGGTCGGCAGCGACTAGGGGTGAGAGCAGAGGGCCTGTTTGACTTGGAACGGCCCTACTGTGTCCTTTTAACCGAGCACGTTAGTTTCACGGAGGTTCTGAAATGCAGGACAGGGACGCTTGGCTCCCCACGCATAGATGAGCCCGGCGCGCTGCGCGAGAGTCTGCAGTAGAATGAGGAAGACGCGACACGACTCCATTTTGGGTGGGACTAAGACAACAACAAAGCACGGCGAAGACACTCGACAAAATATATATACACTCTAATCGACCGTCCAGCGGAAAACAGCCTGTGAATTTTACGTGAAACTTACTGAGAGACGATTCTGAATCCGCGCTTAAGCTTCGGGTGTGGATTTCCCGAGAGTTTTCAGCATTTTTAGGAAAAGGTTGAAGTGGGTCTTCCCTCTGAATGGTAGCTGCAGAGATGGCTGCCTTGCATATATTAACATAATCTACCTAGCAACAGACCCGCGGCCCCAGGCGACGATTTTTAGATTGCGATATATATATCGATGGAGACTATAGGGATAAAAGGCCATATATGATATGATGAATAAAGTCCGCGTGGTTTGTTTTGAACTCCGATATGTGTAGATTTTTTTCATTCCGAGGTAATTGGCATTTGATGCTTGTATGCCATTTTCCTCACAGTGCCAATGGGAATTTTCCGCCATTTCTCTCAACCAATGAAAAAATAAAACCTCTTCAAGGCCGTCCTATGAAAAAAAGAGAACGTGCCAGACGTACCAATGACATTTCAAGCGCGTCACAAAAGCACTTGTGTACATGTATGGACGTATACACGATATAGGCCTACGTTTCATATGTGATACATAAAAAGAAACATTCATTATATTGTATAATACATAAACGTAGCCCTGGACCACAAAACCAAACACAAGTATACCATATATGTGTAGCAATAGCCAACAATTTACTTTATGCACAAAATCATGATATCAAGTAAAGCTTTCCATTTAGATATTTTGTAAATATGATTGATTGATTAGTAATATACATTGCTAAGAACATTAGGACATCTAAAAAGGCAATATTTAGGTTTTCTGCACCCTTACTTGTATCTCAGCCAAATATTGTCCTCTTAACACACCATCCCTAAATAGAAAGCTTTTTTATTTAGCAATTTATTCAGATGTATACATCAAATGGACCCTTATGGCGTGTTTTGTGGTCCAGGGTCACAAACTTTCAACATACTTTCAGGGTTTCTGAAGGACTTACATGTTTTAATTCAATACATGAAGGCCTAAAAAGCTCTTAAATACATCGATTACAGCATGAAATATTGCATGGCAAGTGGTGTCTGAGAAATTGGGGGGGAATAAAATAGTTTATGCTTAGAACTGCTAGGCTGAGGGTCTGTAGGCCTGTTGTAAAGCATTACCAGACGTCACCAGTAACAATGTAGCCTGTGGGCACAAACCTACCTGCACCGGATCAGACGGGCATTGCAAAAAGTGCTCGTCGTTGACAAGATATCCTACTCATCATAATCCTCCAGCATGACAGAGCACAGCTGCAGTTTCAATTTCTCTTAGTTGAACGTTCTACAAGTATTTACGCATTACAATAGCTCACACAATGAAAATGTGCGCATCCTCAGACCAGCAAAGATGCAGATGAATTTGTTTCTTCATTGAAACAGGTTTGGAAACTGATTTAAAATGTATATAACAATAATCCACATGACGCCAGTCTATCAGTTAACATGCTGTGAAGTGAAAAAAAGTTGCATGTTTTATAACTGATTGTGGATTCTGATGCGAGAACAGGGAGTTGACTTTTCCACCGGTTTCTCATTATGAACTGGTATTTCAGCCAGAAACAACAGTTTCAAACATCCTAAGGATTTATAACACGCAGATGTTAATTGATGGACTGTTTAGACACGCATTCACTGTAGAGGAAATTCTCCCAATCTGTTCCAATGAAATAAACGCCTCTACATCTTGGATGGCCTGAAGGTTTTATTGTGGGGTGAACTATCCCATTAAAGTTGTTTGTGGCTACAACACACTGAGTGTTACTTTAATTGCACTGAACTGAAATCATACTCGTCAGATACAATATACTGGTATAAAAAGGAAGTAGAACACAGAAGACAAAAATGACACCAACATGGAAGTAGTGAATTTATTGATGTGTTTCCCACCTGTAACCAAGAAGCCATTTTCCACTGGATTCAACCATATTTTACTCTAATATATGAACTTTGTATTATTTTCCCCTCACCCCTATGACCATTTCCACAATCAAGCAGGCAATGACAAGGTCCAAGATTGGAGCCATTTAGGTGCATAGTGAAAGTCACATACAGAAATACTGTCACAGGAAGAGGGAAAAAATGGAAAATAAAAGAACAAACTTAAAAATATATATCGTAACATCTCATATAAGAACAATGCACACCACAGGTTGTCCTTGATAAAAGCCATGATTGCAACATCAACTATACAGGCATACAAAGACATTGCTAAGAAGGGGGAAAAGACAGAAAAAAAAATTTGACTCAATTTTTTCCTTGCCTTGCATCCTAGTGGACATGCAAACATTTCTTACACTTGCCTTGGCCTCCAGCTGGGTAACTTTAGTGCGCTTTATCATGGTTTTCAAGGGTATGTCCTTGTGGGACTTATATATATATATATCGTAGTATTATAATTAAAGTCGACTTTATGCCCTCTTTGATTTAAGCAATGTGTGCAAATTACTGCCGTATGACAAACTCTTCATGGCAGCTCTCATTAGGCAGCTATGAAGTAGCAATACAGTGGAATTTGATCAGGCCAGATTTACTATAAATAGGGAGCATTGGAGTGTGTGCATGTCACGGCAGGAAGAATAACATTCATTCTGAGTAAAGAGAGACATTTTAGTGTGATATGGAAGACTGGAGGCCCCTAACCTTGTGGCCCTTCCAACTAATTCACGCCGACTGTGTGCAGGGGCCACACCATTTATTGGTCCAAGTATATGACACCATAACCAAAAGATAAAAACAAATGACAATGTTACTGAAATCGGGCACCTCTACATTCACAATCAGCCAAAATATCTGGCAGGCCGTCACGCCATTCAGTTCGAACCATTCATCGTATCTTACACGGCGATGGTATCAGATGTTTGGACCGGGAATACCAGTCCTTAAATCTCAAAGTTTAAACCTGTAACCCAGCCAAGATTTAAGCTCTGGAAAAAACAAAAAAAATGACTATGAATAAATTTACCATCTACTTTTTTCTATTTATGTATATTGTGTGTTTTTAATAATTACAAAGTAAATTAATTCATGATTTTCTTTTCATATTTTCTGATTCACTATACATTTAAGTCATTACAAATAACCTTCATATACAAGCGATCTATTTAAAAGAAGTATATCCGGCGGCCAGCGATGGTGTAGACAAACTGCTGTCTCATATTGATTGTTTCGGCTTTGCTGTACCTCTATAGACTAGATCTGAAGAGAACTTTATAAAATTAACATTTAAAATAACATTACAATGATGTTACAATGAAAACCATTTCAATTACGGAAAATCAATTCCAGGCTAATTTGCAGAATCACGTTCTCCTGATTTAAAACAGTGGAGTTTAAAATAAAAAAATAAAAAAAATAAAATAAAAAAAAGTTACAAGAGCATAAAATTGCACTCCATGGTACAACAGTAGCAGTATTAGAAGTAGTAGTATTAATAAACCATTGTTTTTTTTGTCGTTTTCTTTAAATGAACCAGAATATGCATTTCAAATGCATGAAATGATTTGAGAGCAGTTTTATAATTGGTCAGTAGTACGTTCACCCCTCTCTAGCTCCACAGCGCCCCATGAAGGCTAAATCTGCATCTGCTCCAGGTATTTGTAGGTGGGGTTTTCATAGCCGTGGTTCTGCATCTTGCTCAGGTGACGTTCTTCTGGAGTTAGCATAGGATCGACCTGAAACACAAGAGAAGGATTTAAGATATCAGTACCTATAATATAATCATCGACTGAAAAGTCTCAGTCTTTTGTCTCATGTTGAACAAGGCTGCATAGATTTGATCAAAAATACAGTAATAAGTCACATTAGGACTTTAAAAAAAAAAACTAAAAATAACTGGTTTCTATTTTAATGTATTTTAAAATTCAATGTAATTTATTCCTCTGATTGAAAATCTGAATTTTAGCCACCATTACTCTAGTCTTCAGTGTCACGTTCCTTCAAGGAATAGTTCATGAAAAAAAAAAAGACACCTTCTTAAACCATTCATGATTAGTTGGTTTTTCATCAGAACAGACTTTAGCATCACTTGTTCACAGATGGATCCTCTGTAGTGAATGGATGCCGTCCAAACAGCTGATAAAAACACCACGATAATCCACAACACTCCATCAAGTAATAAAAAGCTGCGCCTTTCAAGAAACAAATCTTTTAAGGCATTTTAAACAATCACTTGTGGATTATGTGGTGTTTTATCACAGCTGTTTGAAGCCTCATTCAGACGGCACCCATTCACTTTAGTGATACTACATTTCTCCTAATCTGATGATGCAAAACTCCTCTACATCTAACATGGCCTGAAGGAGAGTACATTTTTAACAAATTGTCTTTTAAGAGTGAACAATTGCTTTCAGAAATAACTTTTATAACACTTGTGAATTTTTTATTTTATTTGGAGAACAGAACAACAGCTTCATCAAGAAATGTTACAGACATCAAACCTTTTAATGGTAGTGTTTAGTCATTAAATATTTGATTTAATTAAATCTATATAAACTGGTAAAGAACTACAGTTTCCTTTGAGCCAGCTAGTCCTTGCGTGCTGTGAGTGAGAGCGTTATCCTTCACAGCAATTGAGAGAGTCTGTCTAGCCTGTTTGTTATCCTCCTCAAGGTTGCAGTAAAAACACTAAGAGTGAATGATGGAGCGTCATGCGTGACCGTTAGCTCACCTCCACAATGCCATGACTGATGGTGCCATACTGCCTCTTCCTCAGCAGCACCAGACTGATCACAATCACGGTCGCTATGGCCACCGCAATCACCAGCAGGCCAATCAGAGCGCTGCTTCCGAAGCTGAAGTCATCCACCAGGGGGCGGAACGTCTCCTGCTCCGATCCACGGCTAAACTGTGAGGGAAAAACACACACCATATTTACTCTCCAAAAGCACAAAGAGCCAAACATGGTTAACAGACATCCTAAAGAGCTGTTGATGCCGCTGAAGCAAGGAGCTCATAATGTAACTTACTGTACGTAGAGCAAGGCAGCAATAGTCATTGTGCCATAACTGGTACCAAATGACAATCAAGAAGAAAAAATGTAAATAAACACTTCGATGTATGTAAATCGAGCTTCTTAAAGGGACAGTTCACCCAAAAAAAAGAGATTTTCACTCTGTGTTCCACTAAAGAAACAAAGTCATACAGGTTTCGAATGACACTATAATCATGACTACCACTAGAATAGTTACTGAAATGCATTTATATAGAGATGTCCATATCGTGCTATAATGATAATGGTGCAAAATATCCTTGCAGTCACTTTCAGAATTAAATATTCTAGCCTATAAGTGTTAAAAACGCTGGCAGTTTATCAAAATCTACCATCTTTGAAGAACATAAACATTTAAAGGATTGGTTTACCCAAAAATGAAAATCTGGTCATGCCATCCATGTTACAGGTGACATCCATGTTTTGTGGCGATTCATAAAACGCAAGTCAATGACACTTTGAGTATAAAAAAAGGCAAAAGTATCAAGCAACAAAATAAATATCCATGGCTCTTGACGATATATTAAGGTCTTCTGAAGTGAAACAACGGATCTGTGCAATTAACTGAACATTTTTACTTGCAAACCAGGGAAGTCCAGTTCTTGCCTGATATGCTTTGCCTCTTAAGACGCTATAGCTGCTGCTTTGCATTTGACATAATCACCAAGGCACATGGTTTTAGCCAGGAAACTTCTTTCTGGTAGTGGAGTTAAAATTATAATAACATTTTGTTTGTTCTGTTTCTTCATATCAGTCCGGACAGACAAATCTCACTGGATTATTACAATTAATGGCAAAATTAATGTTTGGAAATACAACCTGATATTTCCAGCTGACATACAGTACTACAGCAAAACATAGAAATAACAGACCATTTTTTAGCTGGGCTAATTTGGGCCATCCAAATTTGGATGGCCTGAAGATGAGTAAATTAAGAGAAAATCAGCATTTTTGAGTGAACCATCCCTTTGAAGTGGCAGATGATCCACTGAAATAGCTATTACAGTAATCAGTCGCAGTATGAATTGGCCGATTTCCATTTAGTGGTAGGACTACTGCTTTAAGGAGGAAATTGAGCTTTTGCATGAATGAATGTGTTTGATGGTATTGATCTGCTTCACAAAGTGCTAAATGGACTGAATGTGCGCTGACAGCCGTGACTGGCAATTTTCACGCACAAATGTGTGTGAAAGTCTAATGACGACGAATGGTGACCCGTATCCATCGGACATGCTCATGCGACCGCATTAAAAACATGCACACGTGCTGCGGAAGCTTGTGAATAAACAATATAAGGTCAGAAATGAAGTACAACTCATTTGCTCACAGATAGAACAGAAGCAGACTACTGCAAACTCCCTCCAGCTCATATTCAGAGACTGCAGCGTTTGACAGTACCATGTATTGGGCACAGGAGGGCGCTGTACTTACCAGAGGATCAACACCATTCAAAATCACTTCGTTAACATCCAGAGTCTCATCAATCACCTGACAACACAGACAGGGCAGGCTCGGTTACTTGGGAACTAAAGAGTGAGTCAGTGTGTGAGTGTGTGTGTGTGATGTGCAGAGTGTGTGTTAGTTTATTGAAAGGGCATTAGCGAATAGACAAGATTAAGGGAAGCAAATAAAGAAAAGATATTTGAAAAAGCTTATTGATTGGCTATTATTCTGACAATTAGGCAGACTTGGTTGTCGGTGCTGTTTACAGCAATAGATGGGTATTAAATACTGTGAGCAAATCCAAAATAACTCCGTGACTGTCCTTGTTAGATAACATGGCTGGTTGCATTTAACGCAGGGGAAATGATCATTTTCATCTTGGTATTTTGCTATTAAACAAAACACCTTAACATGTATTGAAAAACATTCAATAAAAAGGAGCGCGTTTCAAAAATGAAAACTCATTTACTCATGCTTTTCCAAACCTGTATAACTTTGTCTGCTGTGGAACACAACTGAAGGGATTTTGAAGAACTAAACGGTTGCAATTCCTATTCATTTCCATTGTATTTTTGATGTCACATAGGAAAAATGTCATACAGGTTTGGAACCACATGATGACGAGTAAACAACCGCATGTTCATTTTTTGAACGGACTCTCTCTTTACTGTAGCTCAGATTCTCACTGACCTCTGATAGCTCCTCTATGTGGTTTCAGAAAGACAAACATGCAGAAAAACTGTACAAACAAGACAAGCCGAACATGAGTCACATTCTTCAGAGAGATCATGCATTATCTAGCTCAGCCCTCCACAACCACACAGGCGTTTGTGTGAGCTGCGATTAGGGGAGACCGGAATGTGACTGGGAAATATGTGAACGTGGCATGCAATGAATGCTGGGATATGGATGAGATAAGACTGAAATAAAGCAGATTTGTATATCTGGAAGGAGATGGCAGTGACGGCAAGGCAGCAGAAGAAGTGCTTAAGTTTTAAGTAAGGTTATATTTTAGGCTTTGGTTCAGCTAGAAATGTTTAAAAGAAATAAATCCAATTATAACAACATGCAAATATTAAGACAATGAAACACTTTAGATTTTTAATACTGCAGTTTGAGCCCATCACTAGCCTCTTACTGCAGCTTACGGGCTGTGCTTGCGTTGAAACACAATATATTGTAAAAATGAGGCTAGAAATACATCTGTACAAATTTAAGAAATTAAATCTAATGTTAATAATAGGTAGGAAATGATTTCATTTTGCCAACAACATACAGTACTGTCTTAATGGCACAGTTCACCCAACAATGAAAATGAGCCAAATCCTACATCAGCAGCTCCACACGTATGTGTTGTGGTATGAACTAACATCGAAGACTGAGTCGAAGAGCAAAAGTGGATGGCTTAATAAAGGCCTCTTTTTTTTCCCGCATAGAATTAAATGCAGTATTCTCGTAGCTCCACGAAATTACAGTTGATGTCACACGGACTGTTTTGAGGATGTCCTTACTACCTTTCTGGGCCTTGAACATGGTAGTTCTGTTGCGGTCTAGGGAGGCTCAGAAAGACAAATCTTACAGGTTTAAAATAACACAAGGATAAGTAATTCACGACAGAAATTTCATTTTTGGGTGAACAATCCTAATAATATAACCTTTTTTACAAAGTATAAATGGCTTTTATACATTAGATAAGCTGTCTTTATATTTTAAAAGAAATATAACCCTCATATTTGCGGGGTCAAGATGTTTAGTGCTGCCTGGCAAATACAGTAAAGTCAAATAAATTCATATGGCGCAATTATAGCTATGAGATCATAGTTATATAAGGAAAGTTTACAGAGCATGTGGTCTTTATTAAGTAAATGTTCATCTAGGTGTATCATGAAGCCAATTCTTGATTTTATTATTAGCACTTAAACTGAACGTGTATGAAAATACATCTTTTTTTGCATTTTTTTTATTTTAGAGTTGGCGTAAGCAGTTGGCAGAGAAGGTTTGCAGCGGATCAGTGAAGTGTGTGTGGTGGAGGAGTCAGACCGGTGGGCTCACCACATTTTCGTTGATCTTGCTCTTGCTGTTAATCACTTTTTCCTCTGCTCCAATAAGACCATCCAGACCGTTCATGCCAGAGCCTGCAGAGGGAAAAGCCAATCAGAGACAGGAAGACAAGGCGGAATCTTGTATATGGGAATTAATAGAACTCAAATGTCTATGGCCAACAGTAGCTGCAATTATCTAAATAACCTCAGCTTCCAGCACAATCCAAATCGTGGCCAGAATCCTGCTGCCTTGCAGTTTTATGTATTTATTTACCCACACAGACTCATTCA